>NW_019091389.1:1644086-1655725 GCF_001949145.1 Acanthaster planci | reverse complement strand
GCCTACCATACTTTGTGTTTGAATGTACAATTTTTTTAGCAAGAATTGAGAGGAACAAAATCAGAAGAGCCACCAAACATCATAATACTTCTTATTTCTCTTGGAATAGCAGGAATAAAAACAGTGATTACCATAGACAAAACCTTAGAAGGCAGTCCATATCCGTCAGTTTACGGCAGCACGTGTGCGGCTACCGTGTGCGGACGCCACGTTGACCAGCCACCGTGCATGTGTGCCCGGTGCACTTCATTGGTCGGCTGTCAAATACGCCCACATTCACAATCTAGAACTCAATCTTTCTAAAGTGTTTCTGATCCATTCTTTTAAAATATAAAACCCAGTTTTTTGTAGATGTATCAGAAAGCTTCTAAAATTCCACTTGAAAAAATGCCCCATTTTAGGGGTTCAAACTTCCAGAAAATCTTTTTTGGTGGAATTTTCAATGAAGAGTTCGGGCAACTTGAACTCTATCCATTTGTGCAAAAATCGATGAAAATAGTGTTGTCACCGGGACTAGAAAATAATTTACTGCATCACGTGTATGGTGAGTCGAGCGACCACGTGTTTGTACACAAAAGCAATCCATATACACAACACTTGCACAGTGGCCCATTTCGGTCCCTACACACAGAGGCCCAGTGCACAATCACAACTCACATCCGTTGAGAGTGTGTTTGCTCCATGCCTCTGACGCCATCCTCGTCCAGAATCTATCCAGCCTAGATGAGCAGGTTTTTGCACTGACATTTTCACACCTTTTTAATATCGTTTCGCATTATTTTTGCACTATTTTTGCAACTTTTTCACAAAGCACCATTTTTGCACATTTTTCACAATTTTTTTTGCACTGTTTGCACATTTTTTGCACCAGATTCACTGCAAATTTGTAGAGGGGAAAAGTAGCAGTCAACATACGAAATTCGCCTGCCAATGTAAATGGGAATCCTTTTCCCTTTTTTCACAGTCGTTTTCCCAGGGTTAGATTTCAATTGCATTGTACTGTACAGTGCAAATGAATGAAGTACGCACGCGTGTTGGTTCACACGCTGGTTCTCGCATTAATGCCTTTAACACACTAATTGTGCACGTGACGTATTCACTTTGGTACTCTACAGCACCGGTATCCACCATAGGAGGTTCTTATGACACTTACTCTGATTTCCATCATTATTGCAGTCAATATTCTCAATGTCAATGATTGTCCATGAACAAAGAGGATTCAAAAGTTCTACATGTACAGCTGGAAGAGGAGATGTATATTTAGTATGGACTTGAATGTGTCCAAAGAGTCAGCAGCTCTGATGATGTATGGGAGATTATTCCAAATCTTGGGTGTAGCCACTTAAAAAGACTGGGACCCCTACAGATTTTAGACTTTTGAACATCCACAGTTTGCATACATAACTACAGTTGTAAAATGTAATTGTGAATGTACACTACTCTGTACACAAAGTGCAATCTGAAACAAACAATAATTACTGGAGAAAATTCACAAATAACGGTAGGATTCAAGAACTGTTCTCATCATCTAGGCATTATTAAAGCAGTCAAAACCTTAGCAGTATACACATGATTTTATATGTAAAGAAAATGCAACAGTTCTCCCACTGCCGCCCAACTGCACCTTTCCCATTGTTTGCGTAAAAAGTCTGCTGGTGTGAATCCTTTGAATTACGGTATTTCCTGAAGTTAGGTGGTTCAAAAAGTACCATATTTTGTATCAGAGACCATCACACTGCATTTCCAGAGTGCAAATCAATATTTATAGTATTTCATTTTGGTTGTATTATCTAATATAAACCCTATCACAAATTGATCTAGCAGCCTGAAATAATAGCAACTACCATGAATTGCTGCCAAGGAAAACAGTGAATTGGCACTCCAATCTTCTCTGGCAATTTGTTCAGCAATTTGGCTCTGGAACATTATCTAATATCTTGTCCGTTAGGAATTAACTCTACCAAGGGACTTGGCCTTTCATTATCCTATCGCATCAAGACAGGTTTGGGCCATGGAAATCGCAAAACCAACACTTCAGCAACCATTGATGTTTTCTCAAGAGAACACAGCCTCAAGGCTCAAGCTTTATGGAGTAGAAGCTCAATATTGATATTATTTCCAGTCCATCATAATCCATTAACTTTTTCCTGTCCACATCATAAAATCTTTATCTTTGATCAAATACAATATGCCTTCAGGTAAAATACACGCTAAGCATACAAAATTACAAACAATTAAGAAATGTTACTTTCTTATCAAGATTTAATTATTTCATGTATGTTTATGCTAGAAACTGTCAATGCTATTACAGAAAGAATTGTTTGTCACTCTTATGAAGAGCTGGTTGAATTGGATAGGATTTAATCTTCTAATAAGAGGCCAATTTTTCCCTTGCAAGGCAAACTGCAGTACTGCATAAATGACAGTACAAAGCATTCTTGCATGAGATCTCATGAGCAGTAGATGTCCTCAGGGTCCAGATGTTAAAATGCAGTGACAGTGGAGAGACAGTGCACTGGCCTTAATGTCGACTTTATCAGGTGAAATGAAAATTTGGGTAAAAGCCCTCCAGCATCTAATACAGCTTTCAATAGGAGAGGAGGACAATCTCCACTGAAACCTGCAGCCAGAAAATTCAGTCTATAATTAAAACTGGAAAAGTGTCCACTTGATATTTCTGTAGGAGGACAGCCCTCTGGCAACGACGATCTAGCAACAAAAAAGATTTCTTAGGGGGCACAAGTCACACAAATAACTTGAATAATGCCTGCAGAAAGTATCTTCTAAAACAATTACCACAGCCTCTCACTATGTCTTCCTTATTCATCAGAACAAAATGCACAGGACTGCCTTGGGACTTTCACAGAAAATGGGAAAAAAACAGATTGCGGCAGAATCTGACATTGACAGAGTAGGTCCGATTTTTCCATTGAGAAAAATTCAACAGAAAAGCTCATATTTGTGTGTGCACAAGTACACATCTGGAGGTTAAGCTTATTATCAGACTATTATGTGCCATAAAGTAATTAATTAAACAGAAGAAACATTCTCTTGGTGCCAGTAAACTGACCAATGTAAAGAATGATGTAACTACAGACAAATTTTATAAGCATAATGAAAAATAATAATTTTGGTCTCCTGCCCATCCCCACTTTTTAAGTTGCCAAAAACACAACCCATGTATTCTGTCACATCAATGCTAAGAGTAATGACTCACTCAGGACACCTGTTACTTTTTCTCTGATTTGGCATTGGCTTAAGTCTGCCGAGTTTGTAACTGATGTTTATACTGACTGTTTTGGGTTTTTTGGAAGGGGGTGATTTGATGCTGTTATGGTCATGTCTCTAAACACTGATAGACAAGATCGTTGAAAGAAACGAATCCTCATGCATATTGACAACAATCCTGGATATTAATTCTGTCCCAAATAGACTTATTCAATTCCCACTAGGGAAGAAGCAAGGGTGTGTAAATTGTTTTGATATCAAATTGATTGGATTAGAGTACCGGTACTTGCATGTACAATGAAACTGAATAACTTGAATTTGTCAGGTTTGGAATTTTGTGGCATGGGAACACAAACGAGATACTGGGTCACACTGTAAAGCAACAATATACCGATACATGTACACAGGTGCATTTTCTGGAAGGTGAAAAAGAGGTTCACTGAAATATGGGTATGGTAAATAATATACGAGGGAGAATGCATGTACATGTAACTCCTGACAAAAAGCAATAGATGGATAGCACATTTGTCAATGATTCTTTGCCATGTAAAAGGAACCACATAATACTGGGTAACACCTGCAAGGTGTCTATCCAGACCAAGTCATGAGGGCCAGATTAACCTGACTCTGTGCCTCTATTCATTTAAAGAATTATTGATTTATTTTTCTACACCTACATGTACATGTAGAACAAAACAAAAGCTAGGCCTTGACCCTACCATTATTGATCAGTCAGTTCCTGGCCAGCAAATAGTCTAGATCAGTGAGCGTTACATATGGAAAGACTATGTACATGTGTATACATCCTAGATTTGTAAATAGCGGCAGGACAGTGCATACTGTACCACAATCTACTGAACTGATACATGTACATCTACAGACAATACCATTAACTGTGCAAGTTGGTAGACTTATGTACTGTTAACAGATTACTATGCTCATTTAAAGATACCTTTTTTGTCACTTCCTCAAAGAAGATGAGTGGCTGGATCACACAAAATGTGTCTTAAGACCATTGTTTCAGTTATCCTACTTTAGTGCGAATATGGAAATACATGTAGCAAAGCTGAACTCTTAGTGTACGTGTTATGTACGCTTAAGTTTTGTGCATGTTTTGGGTATTTTTGATGTGGTGGGTGTGGTGTGGTGTGTTTTGCATGAGTACAAACTGCCTATTGATTTTATCTACATTTGTGCAAGATTTGTTTGAAGACTTCTGATGCAAAATTGGCTTTGGCAACGCATGATTCACTCTTTGTATGTACATGTGCATGTAGGTTGGGTCTCATTGGAGAAATGTTGTAATTTGACACAAGGATACATAGTTTTAGCAAATTATGAGATGGAATAATACTTGAAGATGTCACCCAACAAATAAACTCTTTTTTCAATGTGGAACAAGTGCTCTATACGACAGGAAATAATTGTCATCAGGTGATTCTCTTCTCTGCTACAGTTATCTCCTCTCAGTGGTCTAGAAATCAACACACTAATTTGAGTTTCAAAAGCAGAAGATGGGAGAAGATCTCATTGCATAATCATTGTACAATGTATGTGTGCAAAGTTCACCTGGCCCTGATGCAACAGTAATGAAGCTTAATTATCTCAACACCACCTGGTCCTTAAAGAAAAACTTCACAATTTACGCATACAGCAGACCACAATTTATATTTTTTCAAACGAAAAATACAAATAAGAACACCGATGGCATACGGTACATCATACATGGAAAAAGTGATCTCATTCCAATTCTTTGATATTCATTTTAAATAACACTGTTTGACTATTACCGTTACTGGTACCTTTGCTGCTCTTTATGACAGTTACACTAAAATGACCTAAAGTTAAATAGTATTGGTGCATGATTAATTTTTCTTCCAATGTACATAAGTTAAAAGCAATATGTACACATTTCACAAACGCAAGTTCTGAAAAATTGAACATCTTTTGGAAGTGCATGTACATGGTACATGTATATTCAAACACTAGATGTAATGACAGCTGCAATGGGAGACTTTGAGATGCTGGTGGCAGCAGACATGTCCGTCCTTTTTCCAGGTATTGCGCGTGCTCAGAACTATACACACGTGCTAAAAACAATGCCCGGATTTCAATAGGAACCCTCAACACTTTTCATCCATGAAATGCCCATTTTCATTAAGAACTTGCAAATGTACGGCACAGGTCGAAAGTTCTAGGAGATATGTGTTTCATAACCAAGAGGTCCGTGTGCTCACTCCAATGCAAACTATATGTAGAACAAAATTACTGGGACAGACTAATCAGCCAAGTCATATTGTGGAAACTGGTAACATTTTATGAAAGCCAGTTGATGCAATCTTCCAGTTTCAATCATGTATGCAAGTCATTGCAGTGCCTGACTCTTAAAATTCAGGTCTGTGCACATGTATCCTGAAATGTTGATCAAGCTGTTAAACAGAGAAACACTAACCCCAAATCCTCCATCATCCAACCCTGGTTTTGAAGTAAACATAATGGATCCACAACTGCATAATTCAATCATTCCTTCATTTTGTAGACAAAGTGGGATTTGGGAGGATTCAGGCTGCCTCCTGATAGTAATCCAATATGCATTCAGCCCCTCAGCAAATCCAAAGTCAGTGTGGTCAAACCCAGTCCAGACAGGGGGTCATCATGGTGATGAGGCACCTGAAGGACTTGAAAAATATGTACCCCATACAATGTATTCTTCACTTGTGACTAGCCGAAACCCTACAGTTCCAGAATGAAAGCTTGAGATGTTTGCTATGTGATAGAAGCAATGGTTCTGATTATGGGCATTTGTTGTGGTTGACGCCTCCTTATGCCATAACAATGCTCAGATCAGAGTAAGGTATTGTACTGGCTATCTTTTCATGGAAGCCATTGGATTAAGGCGCCTCTGTATTGGGTGGGTTTTTTTTCAACAGCGTTTAGAATTTAGAATGGCAGAAGAAACTGTAAAGAGACCTAGTCAATATTCCAAAACATTGGAGTTAACTCAGTCTTCTAAGAAAGTAGAAGAAACTGACAGATTGATTAGATTTTTTATTGAATTTCTTTTATGTCAAATGATGTGTACAAAGTATATTTTCCTATATATAAACTTTTTTGCAAGATGTGCTCATAAAAAATCTTTTAAATGAGAATAATAATGGAGATGACTGCAAGAACAGCACAGCAGCGGCAGCTATGTTAGCAAATGTAGTTTAATAGTGATTGCCACAACTGATTCCTCAGTGAACATTTAACCCCTACCCACCTCAATCCTCCAAAATTCTTTAGGCAATTTTGAATGGACCCTATCAAGGTCTTGGGTTGGACCTTGTGTTATGCTCTGCAATGCATTAATTCATGCCTAGATTACATGTGAAATCTTCAAAATGACTCTGAAATACCATTTTGCACTGCCTAAACTTTAACTGTTACCAGTACCTGGTAACTTAAAGATTCTGTCAACATGGCTATTGTCATTTCCTTGTAGAATTCATGCATTGCACAATTTACAACCACTAACTTTCACTGTTTACAAACAAGCAATCATTTTTAGAAAAGATTTGAGGTAACTTGTACAAAATCATAAATTTAATGCAACTCCCACATGTGTGTACATACATGTGCTCCTGCCATCTCTATAAAGTTTACTTGTTTATATGTACACACCAGTGCAGTATAGCATTCATTCACTTTAATCCCCAAACAACTACATAACTTTAATCTTTTGCACCAAATATATCCACTTGGTATTAGTAAACACAACACTGCATGTTAAATTAACTGGCAGGTTATTAATGAATGCAAAACTGATCTCTGGTGTTTAGCAATAAGTTTCCATATTATCTGCAATAACCAAACAAGTAATGAAAGTTTGATCCCCATGTGAAATAAAGTGAATGTTCAAAGAAAAGACTGACACAAACTGTACATGCGCGTTCTTGTTCCTAACATAAATCTGAATGTTCCACTGATGCTGTGCATACTCACTCTGAGTACAAGTGTGATGATAATATAGGACTCTGACCTGACCCTTGTTGGCTGAGGCACAAGCCAAATGGGTCATACACATTCTCAAAATGCACACAAACCAACAAAGGTAACAAAGCATCTCATTTGCATACAGCTGCCTGGAAGCCAGGGAAACTCTAGACGATGACATCAAACTGAATAAATTGTACTAAATATGGATCAATACATACATGTACATCTCACCTTGTATGGTACCAATGCTATTGCAGGTTGGTTTGCACTTTACTCATTTCATGGGAACATATTTTAAACTCATCATACGGCAAAAGCAAATACATGTAAATGACGTGTAAATACAAGTAACTGTATATATTGGTACATGTATTTCTTTATTTCTCCCTCACTTTTGATGGCAAATGCAACCACAAGAGACAAGTTGTCATGTCCAGCAAGCCTAACCATCCATTCCATGGACATAGTCTGGGAACATGTATACGTAGTCTCTATTTTTTTCTTCAAGTGTTTCAATGACAAATATTTTAATTTGCCTGTAGCATACACGTAATGAAACCTGGATGGCACCACACATTTACCAGTAGGGTACTGAAGCTGCCAAAATTTGTAAATTTGCACTGCAAAACTCTACCACTGAAAGAATTACACTGAAACCTAAGTACATGCATGTATCATCTACTGTAGAATAGGTATACAGACAATGTAAGTGTGCAGTATTGTGCAGTGTGACATGTTTGACCAATTGTTTGCTCCACTGGCTGCTCACTAAACTATAATTTGTCATCACATGCTTACACAAAATAAATACATTACCTTATCATACAATTTCCAACACATTTCATCCTTTCCTTGCACAGCTCTAGCAGAACTCCCTCTGCCAAGAGAACTATGCAATGCCACACATCAGCTGTAAACTTGCTCCATAAAAGAACACTGCAGCTGGGCAAACAAGAGCATGGCTTCTTCACCTAGAAACCTGACTAACCATGTACACATAAAGTCTTGCAGAGATTGGTAATATATTACACCTATCCCAGACTTCAGGAACTCAGACCAAGACAGGTTCTGTTGACAAATTTCCAAGCAAATTGCTGCCACCATTTATCATGTACAATATGTTGTATACATGTACATTTGGTTCAGTTCAAGTTAACAGAAGCATGCTTTATGGTAAAATCCACCTTGTGCGCTTGCTATATAGCCATACACCTCAAGGGAATTACAATAAAATTCAACTTTCCAGAAAGCCTACTTAAGCTTTATACTTCATGGGCCATAAAAAACTATATGTACATGTAAATATATGAATTTATGCATCACCCGCCACATTAAATTTGCATAAAACATTAGCTGTAGTTTAACTCAATTTGGTGTCTGAACGCTTTTTAAGTTACACAGTATCAGTTACATCTCACCACAAAACAGTGATGTCAAGCATCTGAGGATGTAGTTACACCAGAAGAAATTTAAACAGTAGGATGTCTGAATGATTTGAGTCAAAATAACAAAATACCATCAGCAGCGAAGTTTCATGACGTGAATTTATTTAGCATTGAATATTTCATATCGTTAATTTCCCCTCCCCCAAACGGGTGCATGTACAGGCATATTCAAGTGCAAGTAGTAAATATACTTCACGAGTTTGAAAGCAAGAAACACGCTATATGTAGATAAGGACTTGAAGCTTTGCATAGTGGAGATAGACTAAAGAGAAGGCTTGTGGTAACACTTTGTGGATGGATCTCTTTTGGAAGAGGGAGTGGAAGATGAACAGAGCACACAGGTCAAAATGTCAAGTTCACACACACACTGCAGTTCTTATCAGAACCATACCATTTCCAAGAGAGATCTATCCACATGGTGTTACTGCAAACCCTCTCTTCAGATACTAAATGTACTCTAATTGTAGATTCATGTGGTTAACATTTGCACAATCAGGCATACACTTCAAATAAACGAGAATAGCTCTATGTAACCTCAAACACCACCATTCTGTATTGAACTCATTATGTGTCTACAATTTCATAATTTCTAACTGCACGTACAGTATCACAACTTTGCATCAAATGTGCCAATTTAAAATGTTTTTCCCCATTTTATTAGTTTCTCAAGAGTTAACATAACAAGACAAAGGCAGCCTCACAAAGCAGCATATGAAGAGCATGCACTTTTGCCACACACACACAAAAGAAGCGCTGGATACTGTCATCATACATGTAACATGCAGAACAAGCAAATATACATGTACATGTATACAGTGATTTTAGACAAGAAAATGAAAGCTTACATGCTGGACGACAACTCAGTGAACAGCAGGTACATGTACATGTTTGTATATGTACAGTATGATGCAAAGCTACATGCCGGTATATGTACATGTACTAACGCAAGTATGATGAAAACACATTCAAGTTTGCCAGCTAATTCTGGCCAAGGAAATGTCAAGAAAAAGCAGAAGTGAATGTCTGCAAAGAACAAAGAACTTGGGGGGCACCAGCCCAATTTTACAGAGCCAGTGGCCCAGGACCAAAACAGCCAAGAGGTAGAGTCACTGACATTAGAGCAGCCTACTGCTTGACCCTACAAGGGTGGGATCATGGCAGGATGGCCATAAATATCTCTGACTACTCTGCAACATTTCATCTCCAGGGGCTAGGTCATATATCAGTATAACTTCAGAGAATATAGTCACAAGTTTCCCAATTCAACCTGCTGAAAAAGGATATTCTTCGCTTCAAGACAGTTTGCCAAATGTGCAATGTACATATACATGTATGTATACATTAGTAAAGCATATGGTGTTCTTGGAAACTATTTAGACCAGCCATTATCCCCATTTTAACATAAAAACAAACCACAAAAATGACCATTGTAGTGCCATTACTACCTTTAAACCAAGTACTATTTCAATAGTTTTCCTACATGTAGGTACATGTACCTACAAATGAGGAAACATGTCTGGGTCTCCCAGCAGATTTGTGAAAGTGTCCTATTCTCCATTTCATGACCGGAGAAGTGTTTTTGCTCAGAACAAGCCTCATGTGTCCATAAAAAATAGAAAACAGAACTCTTGAAAACAAGTTCAGCCTTGGATCCAATTGATGCAAATCACCATCCATTATAGAAAAATTAGCATGACAATGAAGACACATGAAAGCAAATCTATATGGTGACACCTTCAAGTATGCTTCGTCACTGCTAAGGCTTTTATGCCGTAGTGGAGCATTTGATGAACCCTAGAATGTCTATGCAGAAATGGCAAGCACTATCTGAGGAGAGAACCATACATGTACATACCACATACGTACATGTACATGTGTATGTGTGGGATGGTAAAAATGCATAGCTGGAAACAAGCTTCTTCAGTGAAGAAAGCGATGGGTACATTTGCTTCCTTTTTCAACAGCATAATCACTGTGCTGAAAAGCACTGAAATTGGAAACATGATGATAAAAAAACGTCTTTGTCCTGCAGGTGCTTGCAAAACTACATGTACATGTAAGATCATAAAAAATATCAAAACGACTCAATAACAGTTAAAAACCAACTACAAAATTCATCTGTAAGGAAAAATGAGTAAAAAGGTCTATAAAAGTCACTGAAATATTTAACAATCAATATTAAATCCCTTAATGGTGTCATCATGCTATCACTGTAATTGATAATTCCAATCTCAAGGACTTAACATACATATCTGTGAAGTTTCAAGTTAATCTGACTTGGAAAAGTGCCAAAACTTACATGTACATGTACAAGAAAATTATATTTTCAAGATGTATTTTATGAAAGAAAATTATAAGAAATGAAAATAATGAAAAATATAACAAAAATCAATCAATGATGCCATCATGACGTCATTTGATATTTGGAATGCAGAACACATAAAACATCTTCCTAGTAAGTATCAAGATGATCAGATGATCTTTTATATGAAACAAAAGGTCTCGATTTCAATGACATGATCAGGTCATCAAAAATACTTCCACCAAGGGTGTATACATGTACCAGTACATGTAGATGCCTTACAAAGGTTTTGCATTAAAAATAATAATAATTTGTTTTCAACAGTTACTAGTATGTCCATGAGAAGAACAAACAAAATCAATGGTACATAAGAAATAAAGCGATGATGTCATCAAGACATCACTCCAATTTTCAAGTACAACATATACATGACATACAGCACATGTAAAACCTAGAATGAATACAAAGTTACATAAATTGGACTTATACTTTATGAGATATTGACCTTCAAAGAATTTACAAAAAACAGCTATCACATGACTGGTAATAACATGATGTACATGTAAATTTCAGTGCACATCTGCTGCCTAAGGTGTTAAATTTGGTTTTAAGTTTAAGATTGAAGATTTTAGATTTGAAAAAGTGCCATCAACAAAATCATGTACAAAGTCAATGGGACTTTGGAG
>NW_019091389.1:1622637-1643713 GCF_001949145.1 Acanthaster planci | reverse complement strand
AATTTTGACAAAAATAATGCAGAAAAGCCAATTGCTATACCAAAACAAAGTAACAAAACTCATCAAAAAGCCTCTTGCAAATAAAAGCATACCATATCACTATGCTTCATGAATCAAGTATGAACTGTCTTTAAAAAGTGTACCTAATATCAAAACTGAACACTGGTTTTAAGATTTCAAACTTACAAAATACAAACATCATTTTTAATCCTTTCAGTGGTTTTCCCTTTCCTTTTACCGCTTTAATCTTTAAGTGGAAGAATCCTAATCTTATCAGATGTAAGAAACACCCTCAATATCTTCAGTCACACTGTGACACAACTTGTACATGTACACTGCACCTGTTGACAGCTTAAATTCCCCAAAAGAAGCCAACCAACAGCTGTTTACACATTTTTTTTTCCAAGGGCACTCTTATTTGAGTGTGGAGGTAATTCTACTGGACTGCTGATTCCTCATCTGATACATGTACATGTACAATGTATTTGCAGTAAACCTAAAATGTTTCCCATCACAATACATGTACATGTATCTTTTCTCTCCATAAAACTTGTCATGCTTTTGAGGATACAGTTTTCTGCAGATGAAAACAAGCTCACGTGCAAAACAGTTTGAAGCTACATGTACAACCACAGAATATTGTCTACCGAGCTACACTGTACACTGCACATTTGGGTTTTGTGCAGAATTTATTAGTGTGAAAGAATACGAGTGGTTCATAATAGTGCGACTCCAAGAGTTTGCAATGTGTTGGCCAATCACAACAAAAGAAATCTGTCAACCCTTTCCAAACGCGCACTGGGTTGACAGATTTCATATATCGTGATTGGCCAACGCGTTGTAAACTCTTGGAAGCGCACTGATATGAATTGCTCATATTGGAGATCATCTAATAATTATTCACAACTTTTTTGTTTTCAGTAAGTTTTCAATTTAACACACCAAACAGAAGTTCAAACTGTCTAACCATCAATGCAGTGTTGTAACCAGGTCATTTTTCTGAAAGTCAAGACTCAAAGTCATTTTTCCACAAGTCTACTCAAACCTGTTTTCCCAAGTTGCATCCTGAATCACATCTATTTTTATATGGGCAATTAACAATAGTGCAACTCCAAGAGTTTGCAACGCGTTGATCTATCACAACGTACGAAATCTGTTGACCCTTTCCAAGCATTCATTCGTCAACAGATTTCACTCACTGTGACTGGTCAATGCGTTGCAAACTCTTGGAGGTGCACTACTGTGAAACGCACACATTGTGAAATGTGGCTGAGGTTTCACAAAACAGGTCCAACCTGTCAGCTTAGGGGCTGTTCAAAGTTTTCAACATTTTCACAGTATAGAGTACTATTTTTCAAGGTCCCCTCCCACAAATTAGTACTTATCAATATTTTGCTATTGGTATCCTGAAATATCAACGAACTCCAGCAGGCACTACATTGTTGGAAAGTGCCCATTATTAAGCATATAGATATCATTTTTGAAACCTTCATGTTTTAAAAATAAAAAGGTTCAATATGAAAAAACATTGTTTGGACAAATTATTGATAAAGAAACGTTTTTCCCATCAATGATCTCGTGCACATCCCGGTACCAGGGCAAAATTAACGTTGGTAAAAATGAATACCGTGTTAGGAACGATGCACCATGATGTCAAAGGTTATTCAGTAAATGTACTGTACTGCTGGTGTATCATGCTGTGTGCTTGCACTAACACTCGTAGGCTGGGTTTCATGTAAATTGTACATGTATGTACGCCCGCAGTGCATCATATCAATATGGGCCACGCCACGATGGGTAGGCCCACAGTACATGTACACAGAAGTACATACATGTTGATACTGTCAACAAGTCAAATATGTTCAAGTGAAATCCAAGTTATTTTCTCAAAGGTCTTCAGGCAAAAAACCTGTGACTCAAGGACTCAGAATAATTGGGTCAAGTCACAAATTTGGAAAAAAAAATTGCCTATAAAACTTTTAGGGTAGCACCAAAAAATTAGGGTCAGTGTGGAAACCTAAAGCGTGGAAACCAGCCTGGAATCCAGTGTGGAAACCAAAAGCACAAAAAACTTCCTATTTTTGTCCCTACATGATCATGTGTGTCAGGGATGCCAGTTTAATGACTTAACATTACATACACATGATGCAGGCATTCTCAATTTTCACTACCCTCAAAGGCTGAAAATTTAATTTGTGCAGAAAAAGAAAAACATTTTATATCAAGCCTTTAACTAAAGAAAATCTGCTATGCGTGTTTGATCATTACTCAGAGGCCAACAAGAGAATTAGTTATGCACAGCCTAACTGCATATAGAATCACTCCCCGTTCACTCAAACTTTTGTTGCTGCAAATGGACACACTGCATTCAGTTTTTTCACACGTACTCGTACCCATACAGCAAACAATAGCAAGCCGAATGTAATGGTATACTGTCTAGGACCGCAGCATAGTGCATATGCACAGTTTTTAGAGACTGCAATGCATGCAATATACACGTACATGTTGGTAATACTACGGAGTACTGTAAGGTTTATCACAATACATTTCTGATGCAATAATAGAACTACAACAGCAATAAATTGTTTGTAATTTTAATCCAAGAATGGGGGGGTTGGATGAGGCACAAAATCTAACTGATGAAAGTATCAGAAGTTTAATTGACGCTGGTTTGCATCTAAAGACAAGGTACATGTATAATGGCACTCAAATTCCAGGGAGCCTACAACGTTGCAGACGAAGCCTACAGTATTGCATGCAGCCACAGTGTGAATTATTGTATGGCAGCAGCAGTGTGAAAGCCAGGGAGATTTTAAACTCGTGCCCCAACCACAAAAGGTCAGTAAAACAGAAATGTGAGAAAAACAACTATCCATCCATGTTCAGACTAATATAAATGTGAGGTACAACTTCTCAAGATTTCTTTCACAAGGATCTGTGAGATTATGCCAGAAAAGTGTTACATGTCCTCCACACAGTGCATTGTCAGCATCTATAAAATACCAAAGTGGATACGTCATGTGCAAAATTATGTATGTAAAAGATATTTCTAATAGCGTGAGAACTAGCACTTGAACCAGGACATGCTCCTACTTTATGCACTTTCTGGTTCACAGTGATGTCACACTTAGGTTCTCTATACGGTATACACATACAGTGTAGTAACCCCTATCTGACTTAAGGTCATTATCCTTCAAATTGCTCTGACACAATAAAAACAGTGGCATATAGGGAGCAATCATTATAAACTTGAATTTGATGGCCATGCCCATTTTGGCCAAAAAATAACCACCTAAAAGTGGCAGTACTTAACACAAACACTTTGGTTCAATGGTGCTAGAACTTGCGCTTTCAGCTTTTTTGAGCTCCAATTATACCAGACACTTGTATCAACCGAAATGAAAGGGGTGGTGTTCGTAATTTGACACGGCAGGCGCTCTGTGTTGAACTTCGTAAGTGTGACGTCACTTCAGTTTAAACCACACCCAATGCACAATTGTTGTTATTTTTTCTTTTGATTTTACGTGTCAAGTCATCCTGAAAGACCCTTCCACAAAAATTTGCTGCCTGACAGTCTGAATTTAACATACCTTTATGTATTTTGTGTCTTAACTCTTTACTTTCCATCATCTGATCGTATTAAGAATTGAAGCTGACACATACAGCCTCGTTTTCAAACGCGGAAGTGCGCAGATGGACGCTAAAAGCGTCGTATTGGGATCCCTCTAGTCCTTCAGATTTCTCAATCCAAGACCATTTACTATACAATAGTAACATTTTCTTGACAAGATATCCTGTTGTTGCATAACTGCATGTTTACATGTATTCCCGTACATACAAATGTACCAATCCATGTACGCATGCACACGCAGTCTTTTACATGTCTATCTTTTTCATTGCCTGAAGCAAAAAACTCACCAGCTTCCCTCCAATGGGGTGGGAATGCAAAAAACCGATAATATTGTCAGTCATATTTTTTAACTGTACCAATCTACCCAGTTTCTTGAATATGAAGACATTAACAACTGAGACGGGTATCAGATGGAATTTATATTAATGAGGTATCCATTCACTGTTTTGTATCAGATAAATGGAGTACATGTAATCAGTGTTGTATTCCAGTCCATCACAAGTCCCTATCACAAGTCTTTCCGTCTTAAGCAAATTCACAAGCTATTCAAACGAACTGTGACGAAAGCATTCTTTTGTCATTGTTCACCCTGTTACTTATGATTGGCCCAGAGAAGGGAATTGTAAAAGGACTTGTGATGGACTTGAATACAACACTGCATGTGAGGCTACACTAACGGAAAGACCAAATACAACACTGTGCTTTATGAATTCCCAAAGACTGAGCCAAAAAAGCACAAGAGATATCTCACCTGCTTTATAGGTAGATGCTTGACCCGCTGGCCCAGTTGGACTTGGGGGTACACCTGGTCCTGCTGAACGTACTGTTCCTGCAGGTCGTACTGGTCGGACTGTTCCTGGCCCACAGTGGCTCATGGGTACAGTGCTCGTACCTCCTGGCTTGCCACCAGTCCCGGTTGGAGGTGAAAACATCTACAGGTATCAAATATAGCAAAATAGATACAAAATAAATTGATTGGACAAGTACCGTTACATGTAATGTACAGTAATTCATCAGCGCCTTATCATTTATAGTACATAAAAAATGCAGTTCTTATAATGAATATTCCAAAACATCTCTTCACTTACTAATAACACCCTTCTACTTTACATTTAGCTGGCAAACCCTGAGGATCTTCCAAGTCATGCAGGCGCAAGTATGGCACAAAGAACCAATGTTGACATCTTTCTCTTAAAAATTATCAATTCAACTAAAAACACCTTCATATGGCAATGATCTGTGACATAATACGATTCAGCTTTTTAAAGACGGCTTCCGAGCTGCCATGACTGAAAAGAAAAAAGCACTCACACAAGCTTCATCGTATGTGTACATGACAATCCTGTTATACTGAATGAATACTGCTATACTGAGCAGTTCAGGTATTTAACAAATATCTTCCTCCCCCCCCCCAGCTCCTGCGTTTTCTGTGAATCTTTACAGGACGTGGAAAATTTGCTTTAAGTAAAAGAAACATATTTAAGACTGATGATAAGGACTGAAATGCCTTGTTTCTTAACTACGCATCCATATAGGACATGTGCAACATATGTACCAGTACGCATCTATAAAAAGGTACTAAACTTGGCATTCTATTTGGCCAATTTCGGCACCAGTAAAAATAGTGGCTTTAGTGTGTGTTTATCATATGGATACTACAGGTACATATACATGTAATGTTCCTGTCTCTGCCTCCTGTATCTGAGAATAACCACAAAGCCCTTTTTGTTACTTGGGAAACAAGTTAAGCCATAAGGACTATACATGTAGTCCTACTCAACTCCCCCATACATAAAGGTGCATCTTCTATGTATTATTACAATGGAGCTCACCTTAAGCTCAGTCCATTATCATCTCCAGACCCCTGGTGGGTTTAACACCTTAGTTAAAACCAACCCATAACATACATGTACCTATTCCTTTAGCTGTAATCCCACAATGCCTTATTCAATAATAAACCGACATTTGTTAAAAAGTAAACTGTGGTAGAACAAAGCAACTGCTTAAGAAAAGGTCTACAGGTTTTGTACATGTAGGTAAGTGTATACAGCAACATATATATGTAGCGTTGTATATATACATAGCAGTACATTATCAGAAAAAAATGAAAATTCCAGTACTAGCATAAAAAAATATCACAAGCAACATCACAGCCTCAAATGTAAAGTCTGCATTGATGCATCTTATATGCACATATATGGCTTATTAATGACGGATAATGGATTTACCATATGAATGATAAAATCTGCAATCCCATTAACCACAATGGCTGACATACAAGCAAATCATGAACAGGTGACTTTAAGACACTATTGTGCATTTACATCTTTACACATGATTTATGGAATAGATGCATACATGGACACATACATGTACATGTATGTCTACATAATGGTCTACAACGTTCTACATATACATGTACATGTACATGTATACATTTATTTTATAGTGCAGTAAAATGATAGCCATTCTTTAAAGTCATTGTGTGTATCAGTAAAGATGGCCCAGATTTACTGAGTCCATCAAAATCAAGCAAGACTGTAAGTACATAGCAGTTATGCTTTAGGTTTATTTCTGATTGAAACAATTGTACTCCTCAAGAATGACTGTACACTACATTTATGATGAAGAATTTTGGGAAGGATGAGCATACATGTATATGTACATAATTATGTACATGTACATACATGTACATGTATCATGCTCCTTATATTTCTACATACATGTACACTGTACAGTAAATTCTGTTTAATACATGCATTATACCCATCATTTCTAAATTTTAAAACCAATGTGCATTAACTTTCAATGGAATTAATGTACATATGTTTTCTTTTTATAGTCTTACTTTTAATAAACAACTGTATGGGTTAAATGCAGATGAACTCTCTTGACCTGAGTCGACTAGCACTCCTTGTGACCTGGTAAGAGGAATGCAAGTGAACCCTGTGACTGGTTGAAGCATCATCACCAGATTGCCTGCAGCACTTTCATATCCCCACCATACTCATACCGTGTTTTTGTAAGGGTAATTGGTATGAAATGAGAGTTGACATAGACTCAGACATTTAAAATTAACATAATCAGAAAAGCTTCCTCTGACCTGGTAAGACTATTTGGCTTTTTTATGCCTTCTTTACACACTGCTAAAAATTACTTTTTATTTTATTCCCGATGTAAATTCATTCTTCATAACAAGTTGAGGCAAAAACAATAAAAAAATACTCATTACAATGTTTATTAAACCAATATTTCAATTAATCTAATGCAAAAAAGTGCAGTGCAAACTAATGCAATGTGGAGAGAAACTTTACACAAATTAAATAGACAAATATGCATACTGTAACTTAACATTTCCACAAAATATTTCATCAAATTCAGAATATCAAGTTTAAAAATGTCAATTTTTAACACAACAGAACATTTATCTCATTGCAAAGACTACAAGGCTCTGATGGTAACTACACGACTTAGTACTGATACATGTAATCACTACTGTCCTGAAAAGATCTTGTGAATGATTAAAAACACCTACTTGTATGCGTAAAAACATTTCTTCTATTAGCATTATCATTCATGACTTTCTACAGCCTCTTAACTGCATATTCATAATTTCACATAGCAAAAAAATATTGTGTCTACAGCAATCAGCAAAGCTATCGAAAATTTCAAAACTATTTAAAGCAAGATTTATTGTTAAACTTACTGACTTTTGAAATTGAACTGACAATAAACTGAGGCCAAAAAGAATACCAAAGTCGAAGGTGACACCACATTTCAATATGTGACTCTGACTTCAACAGAAAACCCCCAAAATGACCAATTTTGTGACCACAGCAATAGTGCCCTCATTTGTTAGTAATTTCAAATATTAAAAGTTCCCTTTTCACCAAGAGTAACCAGAGAGATGTATGGTAGTTTTCTTACATTCAAGACGAGTAGAAAGTTGCACAAAAAAGTTCCCAAGGAAAATTCATAGGGCTGATTCAAATCAAATAATTGGGCAGCCATGTACACGTAGACCAGCCAATGCTATGATGCAAGCAACTGACTGATGTGAAAAATCTTGCTTTGTGTATATGCCTACTGACTACAAAAAAAATACTCATAAAAATATTGATAGATTTGATGGTTTCCAACAACCCTTGCCGACTTAACATTGACAGCTTTGGTCAGTTACATGTATCACTGTTACTCCACTGATACAGGATGGTTCGCATGACTTCCTGCCCCATCTAAGGTATCATAGTCTCAATTTAGCAATGGCAACCAGTCCACATGTACTGTAAGTGTACCGCACGTAGCATGCGATTTGTTAACAATAAGGAAACTTTATGTCATTTTGTAATATGATTTCAATTTTTTCGACAGGAATCAATCACTACAGACCTGCCAACACGAAGCTAATCATTTAAACTATGGTTGAGATTACCCCCCCCACAAAAAAAATTCCGATTTGTGGTCCACATTTCTGTTAGTACCCTTGCTTGGGATCAATGGAACAATCCAGATGTGACTGCATGATCATCAGTGTCTGTATAATTTTTATTTAGTGACAACTTGCAATAATAATATAAAAATTATTCTAATTATGATTTGTGAAAAATATTGTTAGAATAAAAATGTCTCCTATGCTATATGTACAATTTGTGGTCACGAAGAGACTACCATATTGACATGGCCAATTCTCAATTTTGTCTGGGGCAGCCATCTCCCTCACTGAACCTTCAATCACTCAAATTTCAGTTGAAATATCATGAAGGTTTCATAACTTCATTCAATGCAGTTTGCATCAATATCTAATCATTACAAAGAATGCTGATGTGTACATTCATGACTTATATTTGCTACAAATCTATTTCCACTCCAGGGTGAAATCATTATTTTGCTGTTGGGGATATCAGCTGCCTTTAAGAATCTGAAATCACCTTGAAATAAACCTACAGAATGCAATTTTTGTTTAAAAAATAAATTTTCTCCCTTCCTTTTTCATGAATTTTGCATCCAAATATTCAAATATTAAATAATCAATCTAATATTTGGATATTCAGTATAGCCCTGAAAATTCATATTCCATTAACACTATACATCAGGGATGAGATTTGAGGAAACTGAAAAATCCGGAAAAAAATGTTCCTCCTTAAGTATGTCCCTAAATCCTCCATTTTAACAACTACCTTTTAGTATCCTCGCTTGTTGAATTTTTAAAATTTATTTCTAATTAGGCGAAAAAAATCCTGCTTCTGGTTTTCTGACCCTTAAATTTTTATCTACAAGTTTGAACAGCAAATTTTAAAAGTCCTGTTTTTTTCTTTTTCACAAAACACCTCTCAACATTTTCCATGCCAAAATGCATGTATTTATATGTTTTTCTACTTCAGTTCGCAACTTGTCAAAAGAAACTTCCATTATTATCACAAATTCCCTTCACATTTCACTTTGGCGGTGGTGACAAGGTGTCAATGTGCAATACATTGCAGCAATGCTACGCTGGTTCCCACAATGCTGCACCATTGCCATAGAAGGCATGATGGAAAAATTTTGCAACCAGTCTGTGACCGAGCCAGAATATAGCATCATTGTACTACACGAACTGTACACTACACGACACACACACAGCTCTACAGCTCCATGTCGAAAAACAACAGTGTTTCAAGAAGATTTCTGCAATTTAATTCACAGAACTTGATCTCTTGTCTATGTACGTACATGTATTTTTTGTGCTCATGAATTTGGTTTGAGGTTCTATTGCTCTTACCGTGCTTGTACTTGAAACAAGCGTGTTTCCGCCAAATTTCCTGCTGCAAGACAAGGCTCATCGCCTGCCCCTCTAAATGCAACAAGCAGATTTACCATGCTACAAACAGAGATTGTTCTTCAGTTTCCTGTCACGATTACCTGACCAGGGTTGTGCAGAGTGTGTGTTCATAATTCTTTAAGACTTTTTGACTGTTTGTATTTTTACATTGATTAAGGCAAATTTTCATTACTTTGCGGCAATATTTTGATTTTTTTTATCCCCATTCAATAGCACAAAAATAATTTCTGGCCTACCAACCCTATTTTTGAGAGGTAAGTAATCGTACGCAGAGCTTTTTTCTTGGTCTAATAATTGTCTTCCCCTTTGCTGCCTCTTTTCCTTCCTGACTTTTTATGGGTTTTTCAAGCCTTTATCAAGTCAAAGATCTCCTCTAAAATTGATAATGTAACAAACATCAAATAGCGCCTGAGTTTTTTGTAAATGCGACCAGTAACAATGCATAGCACATGTACAGTTAGAAGCTGAGCCGAGCTCTTACAGTTCAATACCATATACCCCCACTGTTCAGTAGTATATTATTACATTTCAGCTGGAGTAAAATTAAACACAAGAGTGCGCGCACTATCCTGCTTTCACGTTTGTGCAAAATTTGGAAAACACAACTCGTAGTTCTGGCAATGCCATGCAAAGGAGAAAAATCTTTAAGTCCTGAATGCATTTATCCAAAAATCCAGCAAAATCAGGGCAAATCTCACCCCTGTATACATGTATGCATGTATACATGTACATGTATGTGTTTACAAGAACTGAATACATGTGTCAGTAGCTATGCTGTAATTTGTTTTTAAACCTTGTGACATGAGAAGGGAAATCCCTACTATCCACTAGGTAATGTCTGTAGTGATATACCAACAAAATATTTATATGTATAGCCTTTTAGATACAATGAAATCAACTTTGCATGGTACATGTACACTGACAAGCTTCAAACCAATAAACTTACAGCACTGAAATCCAATAGGTCATTCAATTCTTTGTCAGATGGTCCCATACTAGGCATCCTTGGTACAGAGTTCTGCATCTTGACTCTTATGCCTGTCTAAAATGCAAAGAAAGATTTTTAAAATCATTTTGGTGACATCCACTTTTGAAGGAATGAAAAATTGTAATATTGAATTTTTCTAAATGAAATAAAAAGCTCCAGCTCATTTATAGCTGACAAAAAGAAAACAGTAGTTTTCAAGTCAATGCAGCAAATACTGTACCATCCTCCATGTACGATGTACGGTGCATTGCTACTTACATGCATTACATTATTTCTGCATGTTTGGCAGTGATTTGTACCTTGACAAAAGGCATCATTGAGTTGTAGCACAGATATACTACATTTATTTTCTATAAAGGTACATGTATTAACCATGACAACCTTACAATCAAACCTCACTCATATGTTAATTTATTTTAGGTGAAGGAAAAAATTCTATACGTGTAGCTTCTCTGAAGGCTGCTTTTTTGGAGGTTGCCTGAAATTTTGTAAATTGTCAACACAGGAAAATAAGGTGAAAAAAGGAGAAAAAAGGACAAAAATATCAAACAATCCATCAGAAATAAATACTTGCACGTCAAAACTTCAGACTCTGTCAGTGACTTTTCATATCTTGCAGTCAACTATGTGATCTTCGAACAAATCTTCATGTGGCCACAAATGACTATTCAGCTATACATGTATAATGTAGCTCAACACTGGAGGTTACTCTGGAAGTGGCTGCACTGACTTCCATACCTGTGCTACTTTCAACTTAACGTAGTCAAAGACAAGCAAGTCTATCCTAAACTGCCTAATATACATATTTTTATACTCTTAAAGTACAGTTACTTAAATGTACGTGTACAAATTAAATTCATTAGAACATGACAGTAACATACATGTGTTTTCACAATTACATATACATGTATCTCAACTGAGCATAACACTTCACTGTAGAATTTAATGTTGAAACATGCATTCAAAGTGGGGTGTTTTGTACAGTGTAACTGCCATGTTTACAGGTCTAATGTTTGCCCAACCATGTCACCATACACGCATGCATGTATCAGGTACAGTAAAAATGTTGCTGTGCAGAACAATTGTTTACCAAACATTCTCCTTGGTTCCTGAGTTTTCTGTACACTTTTTCCAAACATTAAAGGTTGGCTTCATATAAATGCAATATACACTGTACTTTAGACTGATGATGATGACTGGAATGTTAAGGAAAATGTTACTTGTGATGAACATGAGTGAACACGCAGTGTGGTCAATAGGCATATTGTTTGTGGGCACATGCACAATAGTGCTGGTGAATACATGTACTTATTTTTATTTCATAGTTGATTTTTTCCAGTGATATCGCCAATACCAAGATAAAATTGTCCAGAAATTGTGCATGATTAAAAAACTCCCCATTACTGTACCATACATACACGTATAAATGTACTAGCAGTAAAGCTTGGAAAAATGTGACCAGCTCTGCAAAAAGGTATATGCTGTCACTTTTTTTAATTTGAGTTACACATATATAATCAAACTGCTCACATCCTAAGCTTTCATTTGATATATAATTCATCCCAGTGGCATTTTGCGTTTTGGAGTTATTTGCCATTTGCACATTTATATAATTTCATTTTATCACACCTGCTTTTGAGATAATGCCCTTCAACTGTAACCCCCTAGGCTCCTGCACTAGAAATCACACTGAACCTCAAAAAATCCAACAGGTACATGTACAGTAAACTCTAAGTCAACATCGCGTAACTCGTCATATTGTCCAAGTCGGCCGTTTGACAAACGACCCCATCGTCTGTAATGCATTTCCATTGAAAATTTCATTTCTCAGTGGGCATTTGTAAGTCGTCCTTTCGTATTTGTCGGCATGTTTTTCATGGCCCCTTTTCCGCAAAACCATCCAAATTCCTTTGTGCAAGTCGGCATTAAAAAAATTGTGCTTCGGTATTGGTTTCCTTTGCCGGGGTTGCCAAGAAGTGTCAAGTGACAAGTCCCATGCACGCGCGGCCAGCATGAGTACATCAATACCAGTAACCCCTCTTGTGCTACACGCATGCGCTCTGTCCATTTGGGGGGTCGCCTTATTGAACATAGTCTGGTTCCCTGCCCAAAGATTCACGGACGACCCTTGATAATGATTCGTCAGGTAGTCAGAATCATCGGGTCTGGTATCCTGAATATATGGAATGAACTTAACCAATGCGCATGTGTGGATGAGTGTACATGTTTTCTATACCCTAACGGTATCACGTACATGTACCTATTGCACTGTCGAGTCGTGATGTGATAGGCAAGTGGCTTACCGTCCTTGCTTCGTTCTTAAGGGCACATGATCAATTATCGAATTTGCAGGATAATAATCGAGAACGAATTTGCTGGGATTGACCATGGAGGTAGAAATGAACATCGTACCAGGGTAAATGAAAGCCACTGAATTAGTGCAAGGAATCATAATGTACATAGGAAATATATGCCGAGTGTACGTGTAAGTCGGCAAAATGGCAACTTACAACACAAGTCGGCCTTCGCGTAAGTCATCATAATTTCTTCAGTCCCGAGAGTGCTGACTTGGGACTTGGTTTGGGATAGTTAGGGTTAAACATAACAAACAGAAACATTAAACTTACATTAGACAATCTCTTGGTTTTCCTCAGCAACAGAGGCTTTCTGGTCAAGCAATTGGCCCCAAAATATTTCCAAATATTTTCACCCTCGGTACATGGAATGGGTCATTACACATTTTTGCATTGCCGGACTTAACACACCTTTTTTGCAGAGTTGGTCACAAATGGCTTTTAAC
Organism: Acanthaster planci; assembly: GCF_001949145.1. The sequence goes on along the minus strand of NW_019091389.1, from coordinate 1,630,476 downwards.
CCATTACCCCTGGTACTTCTCGCTTTTAAATTCAACCAAAGCTACTAACAACTTTTGTAAACAAACTTTGAACTAGTGAAGTAGTGTACACAATCTGCACAAACTGCAATTTTTCAAAATTGGCTGATTTGGGGGTTTGTTGTTTACTTTGGGTATCATTCTATGTACTTATTTCATTTGTTGAGTTCACTGTTTTGGAAAAAATCAAGAATAAAAGCTATTTATTTTTAAGCTTCCATGCACGGCATGTGCAATTTGTCTTGCAAAAATTCATGAATCACAGGACATTCCCAGAGTGCCAGGATAATGCACAGCAAGGTCGATCTGCAGATCAATTATGGCCCTACAAAAGAGCATTTTTCCACAGCTTCCAGTAAATGTCAGTGGTCAGCAAATTTACCTTCAAATTTGTGTCTCTTTCTTCCATAATGCAACGTTGAGAATTTGTGGAATAAACACTCCAAGTCACTGCATGATCGACCTCACAGTCATGGTTTGTCACATGTACTGCGGTAAAAACCATCCACACACACTTCAGTGCACATAATAAACACTTTACAAATCAACAAAGGTGGTCACTACTCTTGCATTTGGGCAGGAGGGTTATTGACTGTAAAAATGGGAGGTTAAATATCTCAAAATTGCAGATTTTGTTTGAGAAAGCAGGTTTCACCATGAAATTGAAAAGGAGCAACCATGTTGCACAAGTGCTGTTCAGTTTGGGCCATATCTTTATAGTAAGGGTGATAGTGAGACAGTGATGTATTCTTATGAGGTAAACTCCTTTTTCATAAAGAAACTTTAATTTCAAACCAATCCAAATTCTCCTTTAGCCTATTAATTATGGTTGCATTTGGGCATACTGTAGGCATGTTGGCAGCTTTTATTTTACCTGTTAATATAGATCCCTCCAACAGCTAACTCATCACACATTTTTGCTGCTCCTGAAAAAGGTTGCATTATTTAAACAAAATGTACTTTCCAATGATTGTCCATCCAGATGATCATTGGAAAAACTATACAATTTCTATTTTCTTGAAAATGACAGCATTCTGGGGACAAGATTTCAGATTGTCCGACACTATTACATATGTATATTTAACACGTACTTACATGTACATTACAATAAACTATCAAAGATAATTTGACCATCCCATTTTTGAAGTTTTACAAATTGTGCACATTGCCATTAATTGGCTATTAACATGTATTAGTGCAGCCTAAAATGAAAATCCATTGTTTAACATTCTCTACCAGATATAAAAACAGCAGTAAAGCTTGTGCCTGTATGCATACGTTAGTGGAACACATCAAAAGTACAACCTCTATACATGTACATGTATCTATGGACACCACTGTGCTGCACTAGAAAGTAAACTGGACATGTGTGTACTGATCACGATAATCACAGGTTCTCATCACAGAGCCATAACTTTGTTACTTGATTACATGGAGTAGTACTGAGTACATGAAGACTACAAGAAAGGTAAAGTACTGAAGCTAAAGAGTCCATTCTAAACAACATGCAGGATTTATCATATTGCTGATTTTCAACTTGATTTCACTTCACGATTGGTCTTCCAGTGAGAACAACCAAAAGGTGAAATATGAATCAAAAGGAACATTCATTGAACAAAATGCAAGACTTTTTGTGTTATTTCCAACTTGTTTCTCACATACATGTAAGCACATTTAACAAGGTTAGAGATGGAAAGATGTGCATCAGCAACCAAAAAAAGCTACACTGTACACATAATGACTGCTATGCCCAACAACTTGTTTGGACCCTGTTGTGTTCGTTATAGTGGCGTGTATTGAATGTCGTTGTCTAAGTCTGATTTACAAGACTAGTTATCATGCAGTTAAAAGGTACTAGTAAGTCAGAGAAAAGTTATATCCTGGGCTGTGATACATTGGACTTTTACAAGAAGAGTAATGAAGTTTTGCATTCTAAATGGGATTCTATTGTCACAATCCGGTATTGTTTATCCCCAAAAAAACGCAACTGCCAACATTAAAAAAAATATAAATACTGGGATAACTGCAAAACACAACATTCTTTTAAAAAAATCAAAATAGTGGGATATCTGCAATATCGTTTTTATATCTGTGATTTTTTTTGTTACTTGAAGTGTAAAATAAAATTGATAATACATGTATGCTGTTTCACCGTCCTCTAAAACTTCACTGATTTCCACCGACTGAGAAAAACTAACCCCAATCGCTGAAATAAGTAAATGCATGCACCAGAACATGTAAGGTGTCAAAACCTAGGACTGAATCTCATTTATCGGGTATGGCTCACAACTCACTAAGATTCCACCTGATAGTGTGCATTTATAGGTAGTATGGGAACAGGGTAGCCAATTCCTGTAACAGGTGGTAACCTGGGTACCCATAATTACAAAAACATATTAGTCAAGTAGTTTCCACCACGTCCCCACCCACTGACTCTACTGCCAAGCTGCTGGATCCAACACTGCACAGGAAGGCTCAGTGGAGTGCATTCAAGAACTAGAATTGCACGGGACTACTTTGCAACTTAAACTTTTTATTTCTAAGTATCTAAGTGTGCAATAAAACACAGTAAATTCTTGACAGCCCAAACCTCAGGGGGAACAACTTAAAAATCACGTTATCAAAATTTCAAGGTAACGAATGTTTTCAGGTCTTGGGGTCATACCAGGCCTTCACATGATATACGTAATCAAAATCAACTCGCTCAGCGGTGGTGTGTTTCTGTGGTTATATTCTGTCTCTTTGTAAATTCTAAGGGTGTATAGTTTCGTTAACGAATTATCATTTTTCTAAGATTTTATGTTGTTGTTAGCTAAACATTTCCTTTCCACTAATAAACAAGCAATGAACCTCTCAAACATTCCGGTACCTTCGTGGGGCAAAATTTTCATGTCATTTAATGTATGATGAATTCCAATTTTGTGTAAGAGATTCATGTGCATCTTACGATTGAATTCAAAACCGAGAAAGCCAATTATCATGATGATCATGCCTTTTTGGGGATACCTGCCTAACGTTAAGTTTGATAATGTAATTATCCCAACCCCTCATTTCTGTGGCATGTCATGTCAACAGTTTCCATGCGACTCAAGGTACAGTGTGTATGGGTGATTGATTTTCGAGGACATAAGAATCATTGGCAGAAATTTTTATCAGGTTACACAAGAAAAAAAGAAAACAATCCATCTAATTCTGCTAGTACTGCAGTTGGTAAGGAACCATTTCTTCAGAGCCATGATATTATTTATGAATTTATATTTATAGTATCTAAGAGTTTTAATGATACACAATCCTGGACAATTTTATCAGTGCATCAGTGATATGACTGAGAAAGTATCGACTTAGAAAAATCTGTATTTCCAGTACATGTATTTGCTACGGGTATACTTGTTAAGCTTAGAAGCCCTCCAGCTTGGAACTTGTGTACATGTGACAATAAAGTTGTTACACACACATTTCTTACAGCTGACTTTCAAAATGATTTACAAATAAACCAGCACAGCACCCTACAGTTCATGCAACAGCCATACAATCCCCCCAAATTCATTTCATGTACATGTAGCTGCATGTTGTATGGGGTGACATGTACCTGTGTGGTACAGCTGCTTACTGTTTTTGAGAGGTAAGGATGAAACATTCATTTCAGTGCTGTCATTCTTTACGATGTAACCAAACATGTTCACATAACTTAAGTACTGAATATATCTGGCCATTAAATTGAGGAACATTACTTAAAATAGGATTATGCATTTGATAAATTAGATTGACAACATTTAGGTTTGAGGTTAAAAATGCTTTTGTACCCCAACCTATAAACAGACAGCCATGATTGCAAACCCATGTGCAGGATCTTGTGGAACATGTCATCATGGCAGTTGGGAGCCATAAAAAAGACATGACGTCAATATAATAATGATGCTATAGTCATCATACATCAATGCTCTAATGACGCTAATTGTGTGTGTTGACACTAAATAGCACAATCACATGTACATGAACATGAGTGTTACATGTTTCTCCCACCGAGGGTAATGCTATTTAGCATCAACAAGCATCAACGAGCGTCAATAAAGTGTCAATAAGTTATTCAAGCATACTTAAGCAAAAATTTCATATTTATAACAGGCTCCAACATACATATCATCATGTTCAATTTATCTGCAATGATACATGTATTTGTGTGAGTGTGGAAATTGGAGTGACAAAGTCCGGCCTGCTCGTGCAACACGACCAGCTGCCATCTTGTTTTCATGTGTATAGCAGAGGAAAGAAAGATGGCGGCCTCCATACATCATGAAAAATGTTCATTTCAACAGGCGAGAATCTGGAAGCAAATTAACTGTTTCTCTTACACAGTAGCAGGTGTTAGCGTCTCTAAGATATGATAAAACCACATTTAAATCTGTAAAGGGTATTTTCAAGTTGTTGACACTTTGTTCAGACCTGCCAACCGCTTGATCACAAAACTATATTCTGAAACTTCAGATGTCATATTTTTTATTTAAAAATCATATTTTGCAAAAAATGAGCATATTCCTCCAGGTGATTGTTTTTTGACCGCTTGTCTGGATTGGGTCTACTCCAGTCCAAGTAACTCGGAACATGGAGAAAGGATGCAAAGCTTGGACTAGATTCGGTCAACTCTTCTTCTCACATAAAAATAATCACATGAGAAATCCATTATTGAGGTTAAAAGTGATATGGCCCTATTTCCACCTGACTTGACCAAGTTTTCAAACTTTGAAATCTTGAAATGCACATCGCATGTCCAGGCTTTTGAAATTTCCTGGCGTGGATTTTGTCACCTGCCTGCTGGCCGGCCATAAAATGTCTCCATCCTTGTTTATTTCCGCAGATTTTTAACTTGAGGATCGGTCTTGTCAAAGATTGCATCCAAATTGGACCCTCTTTAGACAATTCATAAAGTAGTGTTGCACTGATATGTTGATGAGTCTATATGTATTTCCAACAATTGTTTGAGTATGTAAAAGCCGTGCAATAATATATAACACACTTTTTTTCCCAATTTCCATATTTATGATGGCGGGAAATGTGTGCTGCATAGAACAATGGAGATTGTTTGTCACTTTTTCCATTGATGCACAAGCGACTTTAAAGAGTCTAACTAATACATACATGAATATTGATATTTCATGCGCAGCCTATCACAACATTATGCTCGAGTGGGTGCCGAATGCGGTTTACACACAAGGTTTGTACATGCACGTGCATACCCTGTACGTACATGTACATACACTGTATGTGAGCAAACACATAGTGTACATGTATATATTCGCAGCCGGTTTTTTTCTAGCATAATGTACACTGCAAGCATTGAACTGCGATTGTTTTTTTTCAGGCATATCAAACCCATAATTTATGGGGGAGAAACCGTACAATCATATTTTCAAGAATTTCCAATGGGAGATGCGGCTAAATCGTACTAGTTGGCAGGTCTGTTTGTTGATGCTACTCGTGTATGTTGTCACTTGTTGATGCTTATTGGGGCTTAAAAGCACGACCAATAGGGCCTACAAAGGTAGGTAAAACATTAATTTTTTTCCAAATTATCCTTTATCATTAAACATACACTTTCCACTTCCTTGATTCTTTCTGGAGGTCTGTCTCAACACAGAAGCAATCAAAATCACCATTTGATAAATTCTTGGCAATTAACACACAATGTCTTTAAGAGAAATGGCAAGACAAATCCCTCACAAGGGTCACCACAGATATGCGTCATCTGCTAGAATAATTTTTCAGGCCGACAACTATAGGTCACTTTTGCGCATGCGCGAATACACAAACTAACTGCACACACAGTCTACGGGGTCCAAGCCTATGTGCCTGACACATGTAGGCCTAAACATGCTAATGTCAGACATCAGTTGATTTTCCTTGCTATGGTTAGTTCATGTTAGGGCCTACTTAGACATTAGGCATGTTAGACCATGCACGACATGGACTGATTTTAATGAAGGGCCAGGCAATTAAAATCCAACATGTATGGCTAGGGACCTGGCGACTGTGAGACAGTATAGTCGCCAGGTCTCTTATTTCGTCACTTAGGCCTACTGTGAAAACAATAATGCCAATGGATTAGTTTTACATGTAGGTGGCAAATTTCTGGACCTAGCAACTAGGCCCATAATTGCTTGAGCACGTTGCGTGGTGTGCATGGGACCCAACTCCATGACGTTCTTGGCCTAGTGAGGCTGAAGTAGTAAAACCATGAAAACAGTAAGCCCTGGAGTTGAGAGAATACCGCCATCGCAATGTCACTACAATTGCTTACCATGCTTAGAATAGATCTGGCCTAGGCTAAAATACTACCAGCTTACCTACCTGTGTACTGTTACAATGTTTAGTGCCACAGATCCCAGAGGTCAAGAAGCAAAAACCAGCAATGCATAACTCTGAAAGCCTTATTTCCGAGGATTTGGTGCCTTGAATATGAATCAAGAACTTATTTAAAGTCAATATTCTTTAAAAATCTGCAGCAAGCACACGATCTTACACACCATGCCTATCAACACATTAACCACAACAAGCTGGCAGACATCTTTATTCTTTAACATTAACGGGGCTTTTGTTGAGATTTCTTGTAGATCATATTCTTCCGCTTACTGTTGATGACCTTTAACTCTAATGTTTTAAGTTCAAGTTAACATAGCAGCCATCAAATAATTTCAGTAACCATGAACACTTCAATGAATGGAATATTTTTCTAAACTAATTTTGTTTTAATTAGAAGGTTTCAAATTGCGGTGTTGGGAGAACTATTTTTTGTTTGGATCTGCGCATACAATTAAATACACGGTTATGTGCACATGTGGACCACAGAGGTCGCATTATTCGTTCCTCTAGACGGGTTCCCTGATCAAGAGTTCCCTGTCCCCACCGTACTGTCCACTAACAAAGACCTGAGTAAGCCATGTCCAAATTTTCCATACGGCTGGAGACTACGGCTGCGGCTTCCGTGCGCTACCTGAACTAATGTACTGTACATGCACATTGTACATGTACATGTAGGTCGGCTTTTGTTTTCCTTTTTCCGTGACCTGGACTATTATGAAAGCCCACGGATGCCAATTTCAAAAAATGTGAAGGATGTTTACCATTTTTTAAGGTTGTTGTTATGAGATACACTTTTTCAAGCTCGGTTTTACGAGGTAAGGCCTATGTATTTTCAAGTTCGTTTTATACCGCATAAAACGAACTTTATCTGGAAAAAATGATTTATTTCCAAAAATACAATATTTCTAAAAAGTATCTCGCAAAACGAACTTTGCAAAAATATATCCCATAAAAATGAACTTTGAAAAACAAAAAGAAAAAATCATCTTATGAACACTTATACTTCGTGGTGCTATGGCTTTCAAACTATCGCCCCAAATTTGTGCGTTTTTGTAAAGCACATACGTGAAGATGGAGATGATTTTAGCCTTCCACACAGTTATTTGGCATCTGATATCCCTATCTTCGCTCATGTAAAACTCATTACCCATTCACGCCGGGGTTCAAAAGGTCACATTTGCCCGTGATGGATTTACTATTCAACAGTTAGGAGAGTCCTTGTTTCACGATTTATACAGTCGAGCCTCGCTTATTTTGAACAGATTGCTGCAGACCAAAACCTGGGGGAAAGGTTGTGACCCGATTCCGGCTGCTTCATACTAAGGGTGCACTGAACTTATTCAAGCTCCCTTGAAAATAGTGTAAAATCAACCAAGTTTGGAGCCCATGGCAGGCAACTGAAGTCCCTGAGGCCCCTCGAACAAAAAACAATGTGTTGTTTGGTCCTTCAGATTTCATTTGATT
>NW_019091389.1:1574794-1622118 GCF_001949145.1 Acanthaster planci | reverse complement strand
TTAGCCATTCTGTTCTCTCATATGAAAGCTCATATGAAGACCCAGGGAGTTGATCCTGGCAAGGATCTACAAAATCTCAACATTGGGGGGGGGCCAAACAATCTCCTTTTTCAAAAGATACTGTGTGGGGAGGGGAACTTTTAATGCAAATAAGCTGGTCAGAAACTCTCACTTCAATTAGTGGTCTGCACCCACAAGCACACGCTCATTGCGATGATAGGTTGTGCACCGGACTCGAAATATAACATATCGGTGCTCTGTATGTCAGTTATATCAAAACAAATATCAAGTGCTTTAAATTGTGAAATGGAAAGAATATTATCGCAAGGTAAAAATCTTGACTCTTGCATTTTACAAAACGAATTCAACTCTCAGCTACTCAATATTTAGGTGACCAAGCAACCCCCCACTCTACCTAGGCCTATTTAGAATTGTTCGAATAAATCTTTCCATTGTTTCTTTCGTCTTTTTTCCGGACAGTAATTATTATCAGCTTGTCTCCTAAGCTGATTAGGATATGGAAAAATATGTACTAGTAAGTTTTAAGGGTAGCTACGATCAATTTGTTTTATTGCAAGCCTTCAATATACACCTTTGTGTCTCATTTAAACTTATTTTCAACTTTTATTTCACTATTTCACTGAAAGGGTAGGCCTACTTAACTGCATTTTTGGCTTTAAATAAATGAGGATTTCCGTATTCATGAGAAAACTGTGATTGTCATGTTACAGACTAATGTAACATTAGTTTGCACACAAAATCCTCCTGAATGTTGTAGATTTTGCAGGAGTAAATTTTCTCTTCTTTGCTGATTCATTGTTGTTTTTGTGCTTAGCAATAAGCGGTCATCATTCTCTTTCTCATAAATGTTTTCGGTAAGTAAATGCCAGGTTAACAATTAGAACAGAACCTACACAATGGATGACCCTGGATGACATCACAAACTAAGCGTCCTACGTTGTCATCGAAAGTATGGATTTAAAGTTTTTAAAAAGTAAACTTTTGAATGCATTCAGCCACTTTTCGTACATTGAAGAAGAATACAAAGTTGCATGAAAAATGTTCCGAGAATAAAATTCGCTGCAGCTACACACTATCGACCCCCTTCCCATGTTTTGCAAATTACTCTAACGTTATCATAACGTCATCAGGACCAAATTTTATGCTTACCATTAATCAATTTTTTGCTGTACTTCATGGTTGCCGTGCTTAGCACAAAAATTCCATGGGTGCGCACACGTCACCGCGTACATATTTCCGTTGTTACGTCACTAAGTTAAGCACATTTCTTCCCCGTGGTTAGCGTGCTGTTTGCTTTGCTTACTGCTTACAGTCTCCGTACGCGCGGAGCCTCTGTTAGCGTAAAAGCGTGTGCTTAGCAGCGCCGTGAAATTAGGCCAAGGCGTTAAAAACAAGCGATTTAACTGTTATAAATCTTAAGCTTTAAAATCAACACAAAATCAGCCGTGATGTTCCACAACTTGGCTTTTGCGGCAAGGGATTGAGTGAATGTAAGTCTTTTACAGTAAATTCACACGACTCTTGCTTGCGGTCGAAATCGGTAGTGCCTTGTAAGTTAAAATTAGTAATAGTGATGAACTTACTTTCAAGTGTGTTAGTCTCCCACAAGAGAGTTCTGGCCACTTGAAGTAATATTGAGACTGGCTATGATCTTCTCGACCATACGACGGATGAACAAACGCTTCCTACCCTGAAGCTATAGACGCACGGCCTGACACGGTAGCGAGTCTACAGTCATACGTAAACCTGTTTTCATTACAACCAGTTTGAGCTACACTGGGAGGTTGTAAAGTTGAATGTGTATAAGGGGCCATTCAAAACATTGGACGTTTTTAAATTTCGATTTTATTTTCAAAATTGTTTTGAACCACCCACCCAACCAACAGAAAATTGGGCTTCGCTAACCCCTGAAAGTACGTTCACTGCTACCTCGACATCAATACATGAAATTTAAAAATACCTATGCATGGTGAGCAATCTGGTTTTGTTATCTAACTCGCGAAAAATTCTTCTGAGGTTTTTGATCGTTTCATGTTTTCGGGTTGTAGAAGTTCGGAATGTGTCGTTTTGTCCTGGGGGTCACTAGTCTTGGCCCAAGACGTCAGTGATCGGAAGTTGTTTTATTTCTGTTGAAGAGCGCCCTCGCACAACTAGTTTTTACGTACTCTAACTTACGAGCTGGCGGACAGTCTAATATGAGTCGTTAGGGGGCGCACTATGCACTATGTCCGCTATCAAGCATTAATGTCTTGAAACCAAGACTAGGGGGTCACTGGCTCCTGGCTATTTTATGTCGTTCTTGCTATTACTAGCAGTAGGAACACTGCAAACACTGGGTTGTTAAATTCAACACCCCCGGTGTTATCAGAGGACTACACCAACACATTTTACTGGTGTTAAAAGTTTGGTGTTATTTGGTGTTACTTTCAAAGCCCACCACTGCATTGCTACACTTATAGGTGTGCAAAGTAACACCAGCGGTGTTAAGTAACACCCTATGGTGTGGTCATCTGATAACACCAAAAAGCGTTGATTTTAACACCCCAGTTGACCGTGCATGCTTTTGTTTTGCTTCCACCACACAACTTGCACGATGTCAGTTGTTTCGTGTTTGCATGAAAGCCTGCAGAGTTCGCAAAGTTACCACTTCTGACGGCCGTTGAACATTTAATTCCCTGCATCTTCATCTACACCGTAATATTTAGGAAAAAATTCGTACAGGTTTGGATGACACGAAGATGCCACGTATGCTGTACGGTGTAGGTGCACATACATGTACGCTTGCATTGGTTTTACGTGATCACATTGGTTTTCAGCATTGCTCGGATAACGCTCAAAATATGGGTTTCCACAGCTTCCGGCAAAGGTCATTGTCAGCTCTTCTCCATAAAAAATACAATGATTAAAAAATAAAAGTACTGCAACCCAGACCAAAAAAGTTTTTCAAATGGAGTGGAGACTTAGACCTAGCTCTAGACAACAGATTCGGATGCAGCCAACGAGTCTAATGAAAAACTTCGCTCGTGAATCGTTGCACATTATTTTAGTGAAGGAAATACGTCACACGGGGGTCACAGCTAACGACGCACAGAGCGATGTGGGTAAAATTCTGCCAGGCGCGCGAGCTCGCTCAATGCGTTACACAAGCAGTGGTTATCAACTCGATATTTTATCTTTTTCTTCCCCATTGCTGAAAAAATTCTTACAACACTTTACTCGTTCATCCAACACCGATCGAGATAACCAATGATTTGAAATGTAACATATCGCCCAAAGATACGTGATCAGTGAAACAACGTAGCCAATCACAGTGCAGAGCCCTTCCAATTGCCCTATTCGGGCGCTGGGCGACGATCGTACATGATAAATGTGCACAGCTCAAACCTATCCGTCAAAACAAAACTTGAAAAGAACAAAGGTGAAAAAAGATCGCACATACGGAACGCTGGTGCGACGCGCATAGTTCACACAAGTAAAAAACAAAACGATTTCTTTTCTTTTTTGATGAAGAGTAAATTTCGATTTTCAGTAATTTACCTCGACCCACCACCCACCATTTCGGATAAAAACTCAAAATTCAAAAAAATCGAAATTTTGAGTGGCCCCTGATGCAGTAGCCAGTGTTGAGCCGATGAAAATCCTTTATTTGAAACCAATTTGTTAATACGATGTTTTAAGCAATTGGTGTACCATTACTTTTTTTAACAATCCTAGAGCGACCAAGAAACTGTTTGAAAACTTTGATATTGGAAATTTCCAGAATATATTATTATGAAGAGATAACAGGTAGAAATATTGCATTGAATAAGAAAGCCCACTACAGAAACCAGTGATGTACATGTAGTGCATTGATGCTGAGCCTTAACGCTGCCGTACGCCTTGATTTTAGTGCCTTGGACTTAGCCTTGAGGGATGAATGCCTTGTATTTTCGGAGCCTTGCTCTTCATCAAGGACCGCTGACCTTGTTTATTTTCCTTGATAAACTTATTTGAAATTTTGCCGATAGATAAAAAGTATCACAATGTATCTCTTTCAGAGTGGATTATTCTTTTGAGCCTTTGGGTTTTGGAACACCCAGAATACAAAAATAAACTAAATATTTTTGTAATAATTTGTCTTTTCTTTGAAGATAATACGACTTCGTGATTTCGATATCCTGTGATCCTTTGCCAGTTTTAACGTCAAGTTCATGATGCGTTCACTTAAACCCCTGAACCTTACATTCAAACGGCGTATACACTACACTTTTTTTTCATTTTACTTTTTCAGTGGTAATACAGTTTGGCTGTGGGGAAGTCCCAAAATTCATCAAATCTACTTATTTTGTTCTCCTCACAAAAAAGTGGAGGGTATGATACAACAGCCCATCCCTCTGGCGAGGGTATGGTCAAAAAGTAAGGGCCACATCAATTTGCTGATGACCTGCAACAAAATTCTACGATGTCATCAAACCATAAATGCGTCCTTTTATCTATGGTGTGGAGATACAGCCGTCGACTGCGTTTGAATTACGTGCAATGGTATACAATGGTATTGATTAACCGTTTTTGTACAATTCCTGCATAAATCCCGTCATCTGATTGGTGGATCATTGATCAAATGTCATTGAATGATTAGTTGTATTGCACTGTACCCGTTGAATAGAACTTAATTTTACTTGGCTGGTTCCCGTCCCCATTTCATATAGGCCTATACTTCATTCCCAGTAGGAAAGAGAAAATAATGTCGAGACGGAAGCAGTCAAACATTGCACGAATTTCGCAAAATGGCTAATATTGAAACAGGATCGAGAGAGGATCGATTATTCTCTTAACAGGGGGAGGTAATATCGGGAGTCACAGAAAATGTTGACGTTTCTAAAACACACACCCACACACAAATAAAATTTGCTGCCAAACGATTAGATGAATTTGAATTGACAGACAAGAACATCTTTAATCGGTTGAGACCTTGACTGATTCACAACTACAATTTCTTGTCGCGATTTCACGCAGGACTGACGAAAGAAAAATGACACGTCGTACACAAAGAAATGAATTAATGCCATCCGATTCGTGCAGGTATTGTATAAATCAAATAAGGAATGTTAAGGCAGTATTGCAGGATTTTCCCTAGTCCTTGAGGGGTGTACTCCACTAAATCAAGCCCCATATAAAAGAGTGTAAAATTGGTATTGTTCAAGACCCAATAACATGCGTACCAACATCCCAGGGGTTTCTGAAACACGTTAAATTATTGTATGGTCCATACTTATTCAAGTTCTTTTGAATTTTTTATGGATTAATCGATTACATTTTCAATTATTCCCACAAATCAAAATTACCCCTCGAAAAGTGATTTTTCCCGAATCTTGCTCGCAGCCATTTTTTCAAGTGGCAACCCTCAACTTTCCTGGGTAATTATGACCATTTTCAACCGTATTTTTTAACCATTCTGCTCTCAGATGAAAACCCAAAGACCCAGGGTGTTGATCCTGGCGATGATTTACACAATCTCATCGTCGGGGGGGGGGTACAATCTCCTTTTTCAAAAGATACTGCGGGGGGGGACTTTTAGTGCTAATGAGCTGGCCAGAAATTCTCACTTGAATTAGTAGACTGCACCTTTCAGCCAAAATGGATTAATTTGGATTACAGAGGTCGCTATATAATTGACTTTATTTCGGACCAGACTTTTTCCTCTTTCTGTGTTTTATTGATTGGCAAAAGGAAAAAAACCAACATAACAACATACATGTACATCAGAAAATAAAGGCAGGATTCAGGGAAAATAATTAAGATAATTGGAAAATATGCAAATAATTAGGAAAAATATTTAAACAGTTCAAAACTCGGAAAACAGGATCAGCCATGACGAGATTTACGTGTAGATAAATAGTCACCATACATGGAATACTTGTAAGGAATCTATAACAGAACTAGAATTCAAATTCTATTTCTTACAATGAAGACCAAGGGTTTAACATTTCACAGCAATCTTATATTCCATGTCACACTAATTTTGTAAAAATAATCTCTACCCAATAAAGGAGGGAATTTGCGTTTGTAATTTACATCTATAGATATAAAAAATAAAACTTAGTACATGTACAAAGACAAACATGTCAACATTTATTCTTGGGAAACACCAAATGAGATTCAAATTTCCCAATTTGAATAGGGTTTTTGAGGTTCCGATAGATAAAACAGAGGAGGCCCTACAAGATTGGGGAAACACGCTCTTAATTAAAAAACTAAATCAAAGTTTCAGGATATTTATCACAAAAAGTACAGTCGGGGAAATCTTTCTTCCAAATTTTAAAAGAAAGTTATTGAAAGCAATGGCCCCATGAAAAACATTAACATAAAAACTCTAATCAGGTTTCAATTGTAGATGTGGATCTAATCTAAATCTTCATCCTCTAAATTTATACTAAAATCACTTTTCCATTTTTTTTTCTGCTTTTCTGAAGTGAATTTATCAATCATTATGTTGTAGGTATACTAAGGAATTTTCTTAGACATAAGTTATGCTTTAAAACAGTCGTAATCTCACCACACTCCATTTTGTTTATCACAAATGCAGTCAGACCGCAGACTTATTGTCTGTGCCACAGACATAGATAGAAAATAGTAGGCACCGACAGCTCAATTTCAGAGACGGAGCCATTTTCAAAAGCCTTGGGCAAACTCATTTGTTACATACGTTAACATTAGTACACTTGTGCTTCAACTAAATGTAGTTGATTCAGAACTTTGCATGCCCAGTACGTACAGTACAGCTTCAGGCAGCAGCTAGCAGACGACGCTTTTCGTAGTCACAAAACTAGAGTTACGGTAAAAGGTCACGCAGCGAGCTTCCGGACCCCTCGCGTGCTCTGCCTATGGGGATTTTACACGGGGTCATCCTATCACGTTCGACAATTTGGAAGAATGATTCCTAACTGAATCTACCCTAAGAAACATTCATGTCGCCATTTTACATTTGAGTACTTCAAGTAATATCTTGGAAAAGTCACCTGAAGATGGGGAGAAAATTACCCTCCGCCCCCAGCAATATCGTTCGTAGGTACGGTCTCGTTGTTCACGCACGTTTATTTTTGCTTCATGAACTTGTACAACGGGATTGTACAGTGTTGCAAAGATTAACCTACCTGCACTCGTCGTTTTGCGAAAAATAGCAAAGCTGCATTTTGGGGAATCCTTGCATTCCAGCATACTTTTCTTGTTGCATGAAGCGCGTTTTAAGTATCACTCGACTTTCGAGCGTGCGCTAAACACATACCCTGCTGTGGTTGCTAATTATTCGTTTTGTGGTATGTGCATTTTACTGACTTTTAGTTGTGCACGTACACGTACGTACATGTATGTGTATGATTGCTTATGGTTCGTGAGGCTTGTGAGGTGTTGGGCCATCTCACAGTCTTAACCAAAACAGTTAAACAAATAAGGGCCAGTTTCTTTGACTTCGGTTGTGATGAAATGTTTGGAGAAAATCATAACCAAACACCTGTTTGCAAATGTATCACCACATATTGTACCAAAAATTAACTTGACTTAAGTTTTTGTGAGTTCTTGTGCTCCATAAATTTCGTTTTGAATGTTGGACATGCACAAATTGCACTTTATATCTTTTGACCCGCTTTTTAACTTAGGGCGGTGCCTTTGCTGCTTCAGTTCCAACTAATGGAACAGTCCAACTGGGCGTGGTGGAATTTATACTTGTTTTTTTTATATGCTAACTCCACCATTGCTGAAATAATCCTTATTCTTTACAACCCTCTTCAGCTATAGGACTGAAAAGAAAGAGCTCAATAAGCTAAATGGTCATTTGTTGTTACGTAGATTCTTGGGACTTTGCATGTTACGTCATTACTTTCATTGTGTGACTATCTGGAAGGCCATATAAAACCAAGGGTGTGGGAAATTTCCGCAGAGACTTTTCTGATTGGGACACACCTGGTAACATCTAAACGTGTGGGATGTTTCCGCATATTTTTTCGTTCTGTATGTAAGTTTTTGGATTTGTTTCTTTAAGACTTGGGTAAACCCGTTACAGCCATTCGTTTTTGCTCTTGGTTTGTATGTTCTTGTGCATGTGGCCAGGGTATTTCTTTTCTTTTACAGGACTGTTTCAGGGGGAGGACGTCGCCCGCATGAGGTCTGGGGTTTGAGCTGTTAAGCTGTTTTGAGCTGTTAAATGTATAGATCAAAGCCACTTGCTTTGATCTATACATTTGGAATTGGCCAACATGTATAGGAGCGTAGGCTATGGGTAAGGTTAAGTTTTAGATTTTTAGTTTTTTTGGTCGTATCGGAAATGTTGGTTTGAAAAACAATATCCTTTGTTTCAGTGTTCGTAACTCATCTAAATGCACAATCTTTCTGTCTTAAGTATATATGATTCAAAACTGTAATTTTAATGTTTTAAATTACAATTTTAATTAGGGTTTTGACAGCAGCAGACATGAAAATTTCCTATTTTATTTGTTTGAAATGACAATAAAGAATAAAGAAAAGAAGTTCAACAACTTGCTGCCGTTCAATAAAATGTTCTTTTACATTGTTGATTGCCGTGATACTTGGGATTTGTTTAATACTTGGGAATGTACATTACATGTACTTTCTCTCAGCAACCGTGATTCTTGCATTAAGTTCTGACATGCATTAACAATAATCAAATACACTTGATGTGGTTTTAAACTTGAGGATTTATGATCCTTTATTTCTAAATTTAAATTTTATTCTTATGCATGCCTTTGAACAGTCATAGATTGGGTCTGTTAATTTTGGATCAAAGAATTTTAGAGTTTTTAAGGTAAGGGTGTACCAGACTCTCAAAATGGCAGCACTCAGAGGCAGAAATTGTTTTTGTAATACCACTTTTTACATCATATACAATTTGTTACAGCAAGAGTTGGTCCAAAGCTGGGGTAGTGATATGGGAGTGCACAATGAAAGAAAAACAAGGTGACGGTCAGTTGACAACTATTGTGGTGTTTTATTCCCAAAGAGCCAGCCTAGGTCTCGCCAGTCTGGGCGATCTATGTCCAGCTGTGGGGAAAGTCACCTGATATAAGCATAAACTATCTGCCTTGGCCCTGGAGTTTCACGAGCAATCCAAGGTCCAGGATTAGGGGTTGTTTTGGCAGAAATACACCACTGACTGGCAATTGATTTGGTTACACGGGCGACACAGCAATGAGCATGTGCGTGCACAAGGTATTGCCGGAAAGATCAAATGCACTTATTTAAAGGGGATGGTCCGTGTAGGGTTAAATTGACGTCACATGATAGTTTTCAACCGTCTTATAAACAATAAATTGGAATAGCCCCTCTTTTATGTCATTTAATCAGCAAAACTTGGCGTTTTCTGTGTGCTTTTTTCAGTCTCCGCCTGGGATCTTCGCAAAAATTTATCGAAATCAGTCAATGAGGGCAGCAGACAAATCTTGGCAAAAATGTGACGCCACAGGACGGAATCGACTTTCCAGACCAGAATCCATAGTTCCGGCACGAAAGTTGATCGGTCCAAGCAAGCGAGTCGCAGCGCACAGTGAAAAAATTGTCGGAATGGAACACCAACTTTGACGAAGTAGCCAATAATCACGGACAAAAAATACCCCCAAAAATCACTGAAACACACAACAAAACAACCAAACTGGCGAAACAGATAAAAGACAAGGAAGGCAATCTAGCTTTCCCAGTAGGCAGTAGAGCCTTGAGACAAATCCCAACCCAACGTCAACCCGTTTCACGTCACGTGGTTTTGCCTGTTGTCGAAGATAATACGTGTATGTTCCACTTAAAATAGGATTTATCAAACAAACATACTTTTCTTTAACTTGTATAATCACCATCTTTACACAATTGGATTTACTTATTTTATACAAGAGTTACAAAAGAATAAAAGCACAAAAGACAATTACAAAAGAACACTTAAATAATTCGCAATCGGCACTTGGAAAAGTGCCGCCAATACTCCGTAATCCGCAACGTGTTACAATGTAGCTGTATCCGCAATCCGCACTCGTCATTCGGAGAAAACAGAGAAGACCCTCACCCGGTATTTGCAGTAGTTAAACCCTTGTGTATGCCAAACAATGGCTACATACAATGCAGAGGGCTGCCTCTGTCGCCTTCAAGTCATAATTTCTTTTCTGCCTACAGCACTCTTACCCAGGCACTGTTGGCTGCCACTGTCCGTCTTTGGAAGTGGCCCGTGCAAGCCGATGGCTACCCTTTCTAAAGGTGCGCCCACTCGATTGTTGCAATGGGGCTCTTCTCTTCTCAGCAGGTGCCTTTCCTCTTGCACAGGTCTCACAACTCCGCAGAAATGATCTGACATCTGCAGACATCCCAGCCCAGAAATATCTGTACTTCATCTTGGCCAGGGTCTTACTCATTCCCAGGTGGCCACTCACTTGTCCACCATGAACCTCTGTTAGTATTTCTTTCCTGATTTTCTTCTGCAAAACCAATAGCCATCTGATCGACTTGCCTCCATCTGACTCCCACTTCTTGTAACACCCCTTCTCGGACTTTTAACTGGTCCCAACTCGACCAGTAAGTATTAAACGCGGGAGAGTTGGGAGATACATCTCCCCAAGCAGGGCGACCCTTGCCCCTTTCCTTCTTTCGCACAACCAAACTCATCATGTTCGTGTCCTCGAGTTCAGCCTTTCTAAACTCGTCCTTTGAAATCATTGGCTTGGTTACTACGCCCCTGGCCAACATTTCCTCTGTTGGGTGCTAATCAGGCTTGTTGCCTTCAACTTTCTTGGCCTCCGTGGTCTCCTCCCGACCACACTGTTTGCACTGTCGTCTCGACAGTCCATCTGCGTTGGCATGTTTCTTGCCGGGGTGGTCTTGGACTTGTATGTCATATTCTGATATGACTTCCAACCATCTCACTAGCTGTCCCTCGGGGTTCTTGAAATTACGAAGCCACCGAAGAGCAGCATGGTCGGTTCTGACTGTCACCTTCCTCCCGTAGAGGTATTATTCGAATTCTGTTCGCAGTACATGTAGTTTCTTTCAGGTCTACTGAGTTTTCTGTTGGCATAAGCCAGAACTTTCTCTTCCCCATCCTGAAGCTGGGACAACTTCTCTGCTTCTCTGCAGTACTGCACCTTTAGAGTAGAAACACTCTTACTGTACAGGTCTTGTAAGTACTCTGACAAGCCCTGCCTTGATTCTGTAGGCTTGTCCATTTTACTGTGGACTGCCTCGGGTTCTACCGCAGTGACGATTCCCACAACGGTCCCTTTCTTGGCAGCCCTTTTGCTCCTGGGTTAATTACCCCTTCCAGCAGCCAACCCTCGTCCCCAGGGTGGACTGTATGTGGATGGAGTGGTGAGAGGAACCAAATGTCTATTTTTGATCGACACTGGTTCAACCGACACCTTAATAAGTAGTGCAGTCTACTGCAAGATACCAAAAGAGAAACAACACGTCCGTGGATCAGGGCAGGTTCAAGTTAGACAGGTCGATGGCAGTCCCCTAGCGGTCCAAGGTGCCGCTTGAGTTGCTGTGCAGGTGGGTAAAACCACGCACCCAGTCAAGGTAGTCTTCATGGAAATGAGGTGCCAAGGTATTTTGGGTATGGATTTCCTTTTGCCCACAGGTGGGTCTTTGGACTTCCACACTCAAGAGTGGAGATTAAATGGAGAAAGAATTAAGTGCATCAGCAGTGCGGGGAGCCCTTTGTTGGGAGAGCAGTGGTAACAGAAACCACAGTAATTCTCCATGGGCATGAGGCTGTGGTGCCGGGAAAGATAGATGGAAAGTGCAGGGGCTGAAGGGTCCAGCTGTAGTAGAGCCTCTTTAAGGAGGTGGAGATTTGGCCAAGAAAGGCCCAGTGCTGGCCAGGTCGCTGGTAGAGACAGGGAACGAGACTGTTCCTTTGCGGGTGTTTCATTCCCTTTCTCCACCCTCTGGTCTTATCCTCTACTGCCCTGTCTCTGTGACTGGACTGTCTCTTGGGTCCTCTGCTGTTCCCAGCCCGCCCGCGGACCCGACGGGTGGCTGGACCCCGTTTCCCTGCTTCTGGGGTTGTTTCTCGGGGTTCTTGCATTCCCTCGCAAAGTGGCTCTTCTCGCCACACCTAAAGCAGCTTCGTTCAGTTTATTCTCTAGGGTTTTCTTCTTCTTCGGAGGGCTCTTGCCCACCTCCACATTTTGGGCACATTTACTCTGCACCTGCTGTGACAACTTTGTCAACAGTTTTGTCAAACTGCTCAGTTCGCTCTCTCGTCCCGGAGTCTAACGCCTCGCCATCTTGGCGGGTTTACCATTGAGCTTGCGCTGCTGCTCGACTCTTGGCTTCATCCAAGTTCTTTGGACCAGCACGGTTTATGCCTTCTTGCATATACTGACTTTCTGCTGCTTCTAGAAAGTGCTTTTAGAAAATGATTCTTTGTCAACCGGTCACGTGATTCCTCCAGCATGTCAGGGTACGCCTTGACCACCAATTCCTTTATAGTCTTGGTTCCAAGACGTTACTACCTGTGTTGGTGTATTAATGAACGCATTCGCGCAGTAAACTTTGCCAGTCAACAGAGGGTACTATGTGAGGGC
This sequence comes from Acanthaster planci, assembly GCF_001949145.1. The sequence continues at coordinate 1,609,540 of NW_019091389.1, read as the reverse complement.
AGATAGTGCAAGACGAATACCACAGCCATATAAACGCATAGACTGCCAGTCTTGCTCGTAAAACCGTGATTTTGAAAAGTATGGGCAAACAATGGGCGAAGCGACGGATGGCAGCAATACGAGAAATTCACAATAGTGCGTCACCAAGAGTTTGCAACGCATTGGCCAATCAGAAGGCGCGAAATTTGTCCACCCTTTCCAAACGCGTAATGGGTCGACAAATTCCGCGCATTGTGATTGGCCAACGCGTTGCAAACTCTTGGGGCGCAGTATTGTGAAACGGCCGTATTCAGTACGCAATACGCGCAACGCATTTACATCGCCTGTATTTGTTTACATGTGCTCCCAAAATACGTTTTTTTGCTCTTCGGTACTGTTGTCTCTTCATTTCAAACGTTGCAACCACATTGTTTTGAATCTGTAAGGGCCAAATAGAGGATTTTTGGCTGGAATTCTTCATTTGTGCGTAAATTCCTCATACTGAAGGGTGAATTTGCCGATAGTTTTGATTTTAGTCGGGCGCCGCGGAAATCACGAAAAACTCCTGTAGTTTTGAATAGGACCTGGCGGTCTATACGTTTATATGTCTGTGTCGAATACAGGCCATCTGTCATTTAGCGCCTTCTGTTGACTGGCTAAATTTAGTGCGCGAAAGCGTTCATTAATTAATTCACCAACACAGATAGTAACGTCTTCGAACCAAGACTAATTCCTGTATGGCGTGGCTCAACTCTTGAAGAGTCTCTTTCGGCTTCTGTCGCCGATGCCTCGGCTCGACAAGGTAGTTCTGGCTTTGGTGTCCTGAGCCAAGCTACCTGTCAAGCAGTTTTACCAGCTCACTACATATCAGCGTTCTAGGCCAGATGGAACCTCATCCAGTAATCTCAGGACATCTCCTTTCAGATAGGCTAGCAAAAAGGCAGCAGCCTGCTCTTCGTTCCACTGGTTCACAACTCTACACGATTCAAAGTGACAGAAATATTCTTTCCACAGCACTTTGCTACTGTATTTGTACAGGATGACACTAGGGCGGCGGTTTGGCCGTTCCACTGTCTCTCCCTCACAATCTCGCCTTTTCCGCTTCAGAGGCTGTGACCCTGCTGAAGTGGTTACCGTTTTCTCCACCGGTTTATTGCCTCCTTTCCCACGTCTGCTGGATGGGTTGCCAAGCTTATAAGATCACGGTGGGCTATACATACCGGAGTCTCCATGCTCTGCAAAGTCGGGTTACAATTCTTTGTACCCTGATCTGCCTCACCTGAGCCCAAAAGAAAGGATTCAAGTTCCTTTATCGCACTTACTGTGCTTCTTCGGGGAGTACTTTCCCCCAAACTCTACTGTCTTCCCAGCTCTGGGAAGGAACTCCGGTGAGTTACCTGAACCCACCAGACCACTCGTCTCCAACTGAGAGACATAGCCAGGAGTCACTGCTGGCAACCTGAATGCAGTCTCTGAATGCACTTGTTTAATCACACGCCCGTTTCAGTCAGTTGTGCCCTGACTTCCTTCTGAGGAAGATTTCTGAAATCCCACGGCAGTCTCTTATTTCTTCGCCATGAGATAGCTCTCCCACTGCAAAAACTGAGCTTCTATCTTAAGCCTTTGCAGCTCTGCCTCAATACTTGGAGGGCTCTGTTTTCTTATACTGTTACACTAACGTGAATTATACTTAAACCTTCCTGTTTCTCACATGGTTATTACCTACACTCGCCAACTTTCCTTTGGTGTTCCTGACACCTCGGACTCACTTTTGCCAATACGGGAAGCTGTCCCAAATCTTACAAATACGGAATTACCATCATGTATCTCGAATAACAATTCTTACCGGATCAATTCCAATCATCTCACTTCTGACACCATTTTTTGTAGCGTTTTATTCCCAACGACCACCCTAGGTCTCGCATATCTGGGCAAGCTATTTCCAACTGTGGGGAAAGACACCTCACTTAAACCTTAACTATCAGCCTTGGCCCCTGAGTTGAACGAGCCGTTTTGGCGGAAATATACCACTGATTGGCAATTAATTTGGTGACCCAGTCGACTGACTCAACAATGAGCATATACGTGCACAAGGTATTACCGGCAAGTTCAAATGAACTTATTAATAAACTTTTCTTTAGCTTGTATAATCGCTATATTAACATAGTTGGAATTATTTTATACAAGAGTTACAAAAGGCAATTACAAAAGAACACTTAATTAATCGGCAGCCAGAGGCGCTCAAAAAGTACCCCTTATAGTTTATTTGAAAAAGAGAAGATATGTGGCCCAAGAATTTGTGGGATTCTGGAAGAATGGCCCAGAATGAACTCCCAAGGTTCAAGGGCTCCCATCCCAGGGCAAAGCATAGAAAAATGCAATGAAAAATTGTCCCAAGAGCTTGAAAAGGTGGAGGGATGTCATTTGAAAAATGGCCGCTGACAGACTTGGGAACGTTCACTTTTTGGGAGGTGAGTTTGTTTTGGGTCGATAATTAAAAATTTCATTGGTTAACCTACTAAAAATTGAAAATCAATTGAGAGCTAAATGACCCCAGAACACTTTGTTTTTTTGTTTGAGAGGCATGAGGCACTTTGGTTGCCCGCACTGGGGCTGCAAACGTGGTCGATTTTACATTGTCTTCAATGGGGCTTCAATTCGTTCAGTGCACCTTTTATATACAGATTACGCGGGTACCAATACAGTGGTCTCGCGCATTCTCTGTATATGTGCCTATGGGTGCACCACTAAAAGTAAATTCCCTTAGACGGCAGTGATGAATCCCCATACTTCACAAATATTTTAAAAATACAACGTTCACAGGTGTTCAGGCTGCACAGAAAAATGATGTTCCACATGTCCTCTTTCATTTTCCTTTCAATTTTCGGGGGGTTGACCAATGAATTTTTGAGAAATTTTCGCCAGAAGCAGACCACCCCTAAATTGTAGAAAATGTCCCTGTCCAGAAAAGTAGCCATTTTGAAAAACCCTCCCTCGGCAAAATGGCTCAAATAGTGCCACTTTCAAACCCGATTGCATCCAAATTGCTCAGAATTGAAAGCCCCGAGTCCGGCCCAGAGGTCCAGTCTCATATTTCTTCAATTCCTCAGTTCCATGGCTCTCCGGACCCTCTAATATGGAATATTTTGAGTCTATAACTTTTATTAATGAGCTCGGCGGACATATTTCTGGCCTAATTACGAGGGTGCACCCCTATACAAAGATAAGAATGACGTCAACTTCAAGTGCAACCTAAACTTATAAAAGTCATTTCGTCAAACTATTTCAGTGGTTTCATCGTGAATACAGGTCAAGAATGGGCCAAGAAAGCTAAGTTCATGGAGGTCAGGTCAGGACAGGGCCAACCATTCAGAATTTACGACCAGTTGGTTGAAACTCGTTAACTTGTGGCCTGCCTGGGCCTACTGCTTACGTTCGGAGGCAGTAAGGTTGAAGGCCACTATCGTTTCACAGCAACAGAGAATCATTTGAGGAATCATACGAACTTATCATACTATAACTTGCATGCTTTACAAAAGGAGTAAAAGGTTATCCAAAACAAGTATTTCAGAAGCATAAATTATTGTTAGACACTGAAAATTTTAATTGGAGCATTGGCTTGATTGCTTGAGTAGTCCTCGACCTGAGAAATACAAATCATTCTTTCTTTACAATGAAAATAATACTTTAAAAATTGTAAGGTTCTGTAATGATCATTTCCTATGCATACAACAAAACAGTCTAAACATAAATACATTGTATACTTCCTGACACTTTAGCTATACTTTAATTAAACACCTACATCTATCTGTACCATGAATATGAATGTGTTTACTCAAGTCATGAATTGTATTTGTATGTAGTGGATTTAACGAGGAGCAGTTTTCTGTTTTATCTCTTAGTCTTACAGACTGCAGTGCACGGAATTCCATATCTGCCGTTGGGCGTCGCCTCAGGCTGTCGCCTGTTGTCTCGTCTCTTGCTTTTTGTTGTGTCCCAATTTAATTCTGCCATTTTCCAGTTCCGTATATTATGGTGGTCTATAGCCGCCAAAATTACGTCGCGTCGTCCCGTTGCCCCGACGCCGGACGCCACGACGCGACGCTACGACAGCTCCGTCGCGTCGTCCCGTGGCGTCGCCTCCTTTCTCATTGCTTTAAATTAAATGCAGTGTTTAATGCATTGCGTCGTGCCGTCTGGGCGTCGCGTCGTGCCGTCGAGTCGTGTTGTCGTTTTTCACGCCGTCGCGTCGTGCTGGTTCCGTCTTGCCGTCGCGCTGCCACGTCCTGATGTCTTTCCGTCGCGTCGTGTCGTTGCACCGTAGCGTCACGTCGTGGCGTCGCGTCAGGGCGACGGGACATTTGGCGGGTATAGAACACCATAATTTTCCGTCGCCCGTCGAGCGTCGCCCGTCGCCTTTCTGAAAATTCAACCAAATGTTTTTTTGAATTTTTTTCCCGCAAAATTGTTTAGGCAAACGTATCCGCAGTGCAATTCATTCTTGCCTAAATGTGCTGACTTGTTTTCATAAAATTCTAGAAAGAAGTCTGCCAGCCGATACAGACATTCCATTTTTCCTCTCAATTTCACCTTGAAATCCACATACTAGACAGCAAATTGTTTTTGTCAATTGTGCTGCGGATAAGTAACTGTTTATTGAATGTTAGGGGGCAATTATCACTTGGTTTAGTTTTCAGAAAATATTGGTTTTTGTGGGTGCGTATGCCATGGTGGGTAGGCCAGTGAGCACAGGTAGTCTAGCATGTCAGCGCCATTTACGGGGCTAACAAAGTGACATTACTGTTTAAAAGACGTCTGTATGCCTGTACTTGCAACTCAAGTCATCATATGATTTGGAGTATACAGCAGATCGCATCGTAGGTATACCCGCCCTCAACTTAATGTTGAATCGGTTCGTCTCTATAGTATAAAAGATATTCAAGGAATCAAACATTGTAAGTCATATTAACATTCAGTTCAAAGTTAGTCTTGTATTTCCGGGGTATGATCCGTGTTGGGATATCGTGAAGGGACAGACAGGCATGCGCAGATCGATCGAAGAAGTAGGTGAAAAGAGAAGGTCAAAGTGAAAAATAGCACTGCAAGCACAAGCGTGACCAAAGAAAAAAAACGACGGGCGACACACAACGGGCGACGCACGACGGCAGATATGGAATTTCAAAGAATTTGAAAAAATCTTTTTTACTATCGTAAGAAAAATCTGGGTCATTGACTCAACGTTATTGTAGCCTTGCCACTACGATTACATATTTTGCTTATGCAGTCAGTTTATTTCCCTGACACCCTCGCCTGTTTCTAAGCGCGTGTCTATTTCCTTGTTAATTTCAAGTTTCTATTCTTAATAAGAATATTTTATTCGGCCTACTTGAGACGGATTTAAGATCTCGGGGTGGTGAAAAGTCACCTTGTTTTACTGCTGTTGTATTCTTTACCATCAGTCACCACCTCGAATTTGTTTAATATCTCCCATTTAAAATCTTCGCTGAGGGGAACCGACCCAGTTCGCTTCCCTTCCTTCATTATTTTTCCTGCTTCTGACCACACTGTCTGACGTACAGTCTGTACTTTCGTCACCGAGCATTAGTAACAACTATGTCCATCGCCACTAAACTGACCACTGGAGGAAAGTCATCGTCAAGTATGACCATAGAACCCGGCAGAATCACTGAACAGAGCGTCATTATTGGCAGACGTGACAGGCACCCGATGTCACATGATCTTTCAATTTATGCAGTTGATGTAGTGATTGGTAATTGTTTTGATTAACCCTAACTCCCTAGGGTGTGTGCAAAATCACATTAAAATTGGAGGATTCAGGAATGTTAGGGTTAATGTCCTAAACTCCGTTCTAAACTCTGAGCCAACAAGTTGAAGCAGAAGATGGTTTAACTGTTACTGCAAATTTTATTCATGGCAACCGAAAACGAGGCTGTAGGGAACTCGCGTGTCATGAGGGCTGTAAACGAAACGTATCTTTCCGTGGTTTCCGAGATAACCTTCTGGTTTATGGAGGATTACGTCAAAAAGGGCTCCAAAAGCAGTGGAGAGCAATAATTTGGTAAAGGCTTCACGTATTTTTCAGAAGCCTACATTCGTAATCTGAAGAATAAGCATTTTATTAATGGGATTTTATCTGGGACCTTTTGTTGACGTTGCATGCATGCACCATTTATGTCTAGGTCTAAACAGCCGGTTGTCGCCACGATCGAGCAGTGTGGAGACTTTTTGGTCATTCAGTGGTTTACCTTTAACGACTGGGCTGTTTCCTTTCGAAGTTCAGAATTAACCTTTTCGACGTTCGCATTGAAAAGGTTTATTCTGTAGATGCGAATTCGAAAATTACAGACGTTATTTCATTTATGCTGGGCGCAATCAATCACGGAGGACGAAGGAAAAGACTGGATCAATCGAACTGCTCCAAAGTGCAATAACGTGTACGGTGTAGGGGCAGTGATTATGATTTTTTATACGAACAACTTAAGTGCCCACAGAAGTCGTTTCAAAGTCAAAATCTACCTTGAATAGTGTCCCCTCGTCTCGTTTGATCTTAACAATCAAGTTTTTCCGCTGGATCTTGTTCTTTGGAATCGATGAAAGCTAATTTCTGGCGATGGTCTTCGTTCGTGATTCCTACAACAGGGCACTGAACAACGCTTCGCCATGTTCGCCGACAGCGCGGAATCCCCTACAGCCTCGTGTTCAGTCCCGTTGCATAACATTTGCGTAACTATTAAGAAAAGCTTATGGCAGTGCTTTGCCACGGCAAAGTTTCGGCTACATGATACAAACTGGAATGGTTCCCTGCCTCCATTTTATAGGGACCGACAGCTAGCTGCGGTTTAGCGTATGCTATTAGCCCCTGCAATTTGGATGCTGAATATTTAAATTTTTGTGAGGCCAATAGCCAAGCTTTAACATGTACTACGTTTCAGCGCTGACCCCCCCCCAATGTACCTGTTCTTGCTAACCTCTGTTGATCACAGTGTGGTAATTTATATTTCAATGATTATCACGGATAAATCATTTTATTTCAAATCAGTAGCTATTTCAATTGCGTTAAATTTTTGATAAATGAACCATTTACGGTCAAGTTTTTATCGGTAACAAAGAAGAAAAAGCAAAATATGCTATCAGCTCCTCCTGCTTGATTTGTGCATTGAGAGGGGAGGGGGTCGTTTCATCATTTACATACACCCGGCAGGATTCTGCCGGACTCATTACCCTCTACCACGTCCTCACGTTTGTGGTAGACTGGTTCCCGTCCCAGACGTAGTCTTCAGACGTCTTATTACAGACGTCCTCTGAGGGCGGGAAAATGTTTGGAACCGATGTGAAAGTCTTTGAAACATGTTTTAAATAAACCAGTTTCATTCTAAAGCCCATACAAGAGATGTAAAACAAAAAGCCCAAAATGCCAGTCTTTACTGTCTTGTCTACATTTTTAATATTGCTAACCACTCACAACTGTGTTCACTAATACGCGAATCACCTCTCAGTAGCTAAATTCATTAAAAAAAAAACGTATAACGACTGGAGGCAACCGGAAGACATTCAAAATAAGGTAGCCTATTAAATATCTATACTAACGTATACATAGTAGGTGTGACCAATGACTGAGCTGAAGCACATACATGTATTTAACCAGTTTTTATTTTTGACCAGTTGAGAGGGTCAAGGTTTGAATCTAAGTGGAAGTTAAGCATTTCATAAAAAGGACGATGCACAACGATGATCACCTGCTGATAATTTAGGCCTCTTCATTTGCATTTATCAAAATAACTAGCCCAGCATTTACTGACTGATTACAAAAAGATGGGAGTAACAGCACAGAAGCCATTTCTGAAACCTTGGATTTTGTGTCAGGTTCCAGCTTGTTAATTCTCAGCGCTGCGTCGCCACTGTCATTGAAACCATGGCATCATGTTGTGTAAAATCAAATATTCTGTTCGATGTGCAAGTATTTCTATTCTGCAACTTTAAATGTAAAGTTGAGAGTCTTGTAGTAAGAACTGTGTGAACTTGTCAGTTCCACAGGCTTCGAGGTCAAATCCACATCATTTTAATCGACCAGAGAAAATACTGCGATCACAATAAACACATTCAGAATCTTATCAAAGAAGTCAACGGTTTATATATATCTTTTGTTACAGAATAATGCATTAAACTGTACAAGTGCTCAGCTGGAATATTTATGTTGTGAAAACAAGTATTAAGGCATATGTACAGCCAAACAACTAATACTACTTAAGACCTTCACCATCTATTTTTGAGCGATTCATTCACTGAATTCCTCCAAAATTTTTTTTTGGGGGGGGGGCACAAAATTAAGGAGGCGTACTATTAAGGTACAACAAATATTAAACGTCCCACTGCTCTAAAGGAAAGCAGTAGCATACATGCCAACATTTGCAAATGAAAAAGTAGTACATTTATGACATTCATTTTCAATTCACAACTACACATGCTTCACAAAGAGGTAGAGATTTTGTTTGGCTGTACTGTATACCAGTAATTACATGTGGATCCCACTCTGCACTACAGAAACCATGAGTTTTACTAAGTTGTAATATCACCCCTAAATTATTGCTCCCCATCAAAATGTTATCTTTTTCTTGTGATTAGCAATAGCTGCAAAAAATATGCACTAGCAAATTCCAATCATACACCTACAATAGCTCTGAAGTATCTTGTTCAATCTCATTTCAGTAAATCGTGTTTTCAAAAGAGATTCCCCCAACACATGGACATTACATGGTTTTAGTTGGCTTGTTGAAAATCAGACACAGTAACTAAAGTAAAAGGTGGCTTGATAATGTATGAGAATGGTTTCTCATGGAATTGTACAAATTTTCATGAACAGTCTAGATAAAAGACTCTTAGCATACAGCAGCAATCTGGAAGAAGATGAATGTTATTTTAAACCTGTAATAACATTCACCAAAATCATACTTTATTTTTTTAAACTACAGCACACACTCTAAAATGGTTTGCTCCAAAACCATTTTAAGCATTTACAATTAGAAACTAGCATTTGCAATTATAATACATGTAAAGCAATCCAAATGAAAGAAGCTTGGAAATAGTCCATATACCTCACAATTTGGTCAACACTCTCCTGGGAGATAAACATACAGCTCGGAGTACCAATTTATGTATCTCATACATGCGCCATTGTAATAACTGCAAAACTCTTGACTTGATTTTATTAGCAATGCAATCAATGCATCTCATTTTGGGGGCCCATCTTGTGACAAACTCTGAATAACAATGAATGTTATATCTTCACTTGCAGAAACACCTTCAAGAACTTAAATTGGTAGAACCACTGACCCTACACGGATGAGGTCAATCTGTGGGAACATAATTTAATAACCAGAACAATGCTGTGGATAATTTGATTATGGATCATTCGAAACTCTTTTTACAATAAATAATATTTGTAAATGCTGAAAGATCAACATTTAACCTCTGAGACTAATTATAATTTGTGAAATTGTTGCCCTATTGTTGGCCATCTCGCTGCAAAATCTCCCAAATCCACCCAAATGTAGTAAACCAATACATTCCTCTAGACCCTGCAGTATGTCATGCTTTGCTTTATTACACATTATTTCTAATGGGAGCCAGGAGGGAATAAATAGTTCAAACTCTACAGGTAACCATACATGTAGGGCATGACATAATCAGTGCATAGATTTATTCTGTATCAAAACCCAGTCTTGCACTGAGCAGAAATTGAGAATTTACATGGATGGGTCATACACAGTTTTGAATAATGGCTCTGGCAAACAATCCACAAACTCCTCTTTTGGAGGAAATAGAAAAAACCACAGCTGTAAGGTTCCATACAATAACAAAGGTACAAAGTAAGAGGCCAAAGTAAGCCTTTACCCAACGTATTTACTGTTATTTTAAAGAGGGTAGTCCATTCCATTCAAAGAAATTACATTCAAGAGAGCGTGAGAGATAACATAACATCATAACATGAAAACCAAGGGGTGCAAGTGGAATGTAATCAGGTCCAATTCAGTCCTAGATATAGAACAAGATCTGTCATCTGGAACCAACGTACATTCTACATGTACCTTGCTACCTCAAACCAATAATAATAGTCAAATGAGCAGTGATTCCAATGTAATGAAATCCCTCCACAAAGATATGGAAGAAAAGATAGTTATCAGTCACCAGCCTTGACACTCAGAAGTCATATGCATTTTGGTACACCCTTATGGTCAATGCCAGCAGATTCACATGCATTCCCTTGGTTCTGGTCTCTCATTTTTTACAGTTTTAAAATAGCCATTGGTGCAGAGTTTTTACTACGTACTATTTCTCAGAGGACGTCTTTGCTGTAAATGCATTTCCATTTCTTCCCAGTTGAGTTGATTAAGATGTGCACAAAAGCAGAGCTACATACATGTACCCAAATTAATAAATATCACGAAAATATGTTGCATTCATAATCCCTGAGATTGGGTACTTAAAAAAAATGATTGAATCATCTTCATATAAATTTCCAGCAAAAGTAAAGGAAAGAAACCTGAGTCTCTCCTTCTTGCAATAAACAAACCTACATCATATTCCTGGGGTCAATTTTCTTAATTGTCAAGAGGACATAAAAAGCATTTTATTAATAAGTAGTCACTTTGCTCTGTAATGGATACAGGAACTAGTGACTAAATCCAGAACCCACTTCTACACAATTACATCAAGGTCAAATGAAATTCTCAAGTTCATTTTTTTTACCCAGGCATAATTACTGATTTACAGGCATACTGATTTTGTGCACCAGGAGTCACACAATTTTGAGATGTTCTAAGATTGAATCAGTCTTAAGAACAAAGTAAATTCTCGCAATGGATTCACTGATATTCTAGCAGCACAGAAACTGTAACAAATATGACATGTGTATGACAAATGAGATCTGTGTAAAAAGTTAAATCCCTCAGGGATAAATCATATACCTTTGGTTATTACAGAAATTAAAATATTTTCATCCACATTAGAAATTAAAAATGCACAAAATTATCCTCTCAAGCTATATAAGATACATCTAGCTTAATTCACCGTTTGAAAGTAAATACAGCATAGCAATACTTTAAACACAGTATCATTGGTATAGGTTTTCCCGGTCAATTTGGGTAAAAGAGAACCAATTTAATTTTAGTGCATTGGAATTAAATCAGTTTTTCCACTCAAGTTTTACCAGTGTTTCAAATTGTTAGTCATTCGGATTCCTTTTATAGCAGTGTGTTCAATTTAGAATAGCGTTGTTCTTTTACATAACGCACAATCATCATTCAATTTAGTAAAGTTGGTGCAACTCGAGATTTTTACCAATGTCCTAATTTTCAATTTAGTACAAAAAACAAACAATAAATTTCAAAAAATGAATATTCAAATTAATGTAAGATTAAGAAATGTCAAAAATAAGACAAAGCAAAACAAAAAGCAACAACTAAACTGAAACAGACTTTTGTCTGTGTTTCTGTCTGTTTCCAAAAGAATGTGAACACATTGGTTGTTTTATTTTCATTTGACCGCAAGCTCAAGGTAGTCTTGCTCGTTTCTCTCAAAAGCATCAATCAACCTTTCCCGATCTACCTGAGACACTTAATGAGCATACAACTGTAGTGAAAGGTTGTCTTCGAAGAACATCAGCAAAGTGTCTCCTGTGCCCATAAGTGAAGGGTATTTATACCATTAACAGTCTAAAGGAACCGTTTGACAGTGCATCTTTTAGATGATAGAAATGCCTGCCCAACAATGAAAACGTATGACCAAACACACCTTAAAAAAGTGCCCGCGACATCAGATTGCTCTTTGGTTGAATTGTTAACTTGGGTGATAATTTGTTACATTGAATGACGTAACAGTACTTTTGCCAGTCTTAAAATGAAACCGATTCACTGTTTTACAGCTGCATTCAACTTTTGTGAAATAGAATGGCACAGACTTTAAACTGGCTGATCATTTGCTGAAATTGACAGGGAAAACCTATATTAAACCTAACAATCCTAAATCATCCCACAGGTGAAGGATTGGAGACACTACAGTCTTAACTGATCAAAATACCAGTCTGTACCAGAAATGCCTGCCAGACTTAACTTGTTTTACTTGTATGAATAACATGTACATGTATACATGAACAAATGACAGCTTAGGTCCAGGCATACTGCTTTACATGAAGACCCTTCCAGTTTGTGCATTCCACAGTAAACTCATTCATGCTTCCTCTACAACACACGCATGTGAATGCTCACGCACAGTGTTACTCTCATGAGGCATTGGTGCTTAATCTGCTTATCACAAGGAGTCCATGACAGCAAAGTTTTGTGTCATGATAGATAATCTCAGCATGGATATGACAGTGATTTTTTGTTATTAATCTTAAACACAGAACGCTTACTTGTAAATCACAACAAGACCCTCAGAGAAAAGGTTTGGGTTCTCTGAGTGCCTCTAAATGCAGCAACAAGGAACAGATGCTGCGAGGCAAACTGAGATTAGATGGAATTCCATCTACAGCCTTTGATTTCTCTTCAATCACAGTCTGCAGTAACTGCAACACCGTTGTTGAGTTGTTGTAGGCTGGAAAAAAGGCACCAGTTAACTTAAACAAGAAACAACCTATTGGAAACCTCTACGACTTACTTATGTAGCACTTTAGATAAAGCCAAGTAAGAGGGAACATATTGTTTATCAGCAAATGAAATCATTCTTTCTACTGCTTTCCTGTTCATTCTTTATTTTACACAATGCTTGACTAAATGTATATTCCTGCCTGGAGGGATCATCAACGATGAGGTTAGACATTTCTTGTGGCGTAAAACTTGTATTTTTGTGGTACAGTCATGCCATGTATAGAGAGGAATAATTCCAGGACACATGCTCAATGACCCGCCAATCATATAAAGGGAATTTATTCAGGCATTGTATAGGATTCATTATCAGTGATTATCCTTAACATACAACATCATCATACTGATCAATGATCAGGTTTCTCAGTGTGAGCCAGTAGACTTCACACACAGGACCCCCTACACTGGTGAGAAAGGCTGAGCTAACACTGAATGTCTGTTTTAGTCCAAGCATAGATCTGATACTTGGTGCCTGTTCATTTCACAAAGATCTGACTCTTGATCAGTGATCCCGACGCTGGTTTGCTCCACCCACATAGCACATTCTGGTGTCACTGATCGCGGTTTGGATCTATGTAAAACAAAATGGCCCATGTATATTAGGAGCACAGCCCTTATACATGTACACGAATCTGCCACTTAGACACAGGGTCTCACAACCTTTGACACACGGGTTTGACTCATCATGCCACACAAGAAGAGATAGACAGGCCAATCAATTACAGGGAAGTTAGAATTAATGACACACAGAAACCAACACAACTATTTCCAAAACAAAAAGTAACACATTCATATTCCTATATAATAACGAGCAAAGCTTTCCAGTCAACGATATGCCTAGCATACATACATACATGAATATGCAAGGTTTGTGTCCGTTCAGGTGGATATTAGATAATTATATACGTTAACACGTACATTTGTACTCTACAAGAAGTACATACCAACAAGTGTAAATGCCTCAAACGGCTTTACAGGAAGAAGGTTTACTTGTATGGGCCTAGTTATAGTCCACACAAGGTCTGGACAACCCACATTATAGTAACAATAATACATGTATCAAAACATTTATAAGGCGCACAGAACCTTACAGTATCTGTAATTTAAAGGTGCTGATATAATTCACACTATCCATGTGAATGAATCTCTTTTTTAATGGGTCCATACTAAGTACATGTTTATAAGATTGGCACCTCTACACAAGTGCGCACTCATCTTGGCCCCCTTGGACATCACTGTGTTTTTTATGCAGTGCTATCATCAATGCACACAGCCATGACCTACCCATTTCCATTAATAATGTGGAATGTATAGTCTTCTTCTGCTCCTCTTCAATGAAAATTCTCTTTCCAGCTTTTGTTTGATTTAATTAATAACATCAAGATTATTCAGAAACTTTGAAAGGTTTGAAACCCAGATTAAGTAAAACAATGCAAAAAACCTCTCACATGTCTAATATATTTTGCAGATTAGAAATTTTGGAAGAGAGAAAATGTTCACCACAGCCAGTCACACACTTTTGTCATGGGTAATATAAAGAACAAGTTGTCACTATCTTTAAATGCTCTTCTGAAGATGAAATTAAAGAAGGGAGTCTGCTGACCCTCTGAACAAAGAAACCTGTACATGTACCTTTGGTTTGGGTCACATGGAGAGGGAGACTGAGGGCTGGCTCGTAGACAAAAAACATGTTACTGAGTAATCAGGCACAACCCATCACTGTTTTAAATAGTTCAAATTACACTTTATTTCGTTTTGTCTTTTTTTTGTTTTTCTCTTTTATTTCCATACAATTCTAGACAGCTTTTCTCATAGACTGTTTAAGATACGTGTATAAATCGTAACTTTATACAGTCTGACCTCGATGCTGAGTGGTGCATATTTACACCATGGCATCATCAGGCTAGCAATTTAACTTTGACTGTTTTTTACTTGAAAAATCTACTATAAGATTCCTTATCTTGCTTTTAGGGGCAACTGATGGAGTAATTTTGGTCTTCACTTTGCATTATGTACATAACATCACCTGATTCTTACTTCCAGTCGAAACCAGAAGTGTCTTGCAATTTGGAATTTGTAACAGACACAAACTTGCTTTCAATGGTGTTAGTTTCCAGCAAGACAGCATTGCTGAAAACGTGTGCTGGTGACTTCAGATTCAAACCTTTCATCAACTGCCAATCACTGCCTGTATCATTTTCAAATCAGGAATATTTTTAAGATTCAGATCCATCCATATCTTTAACTAGCAACTGCTATCCCCTTTTCATCATCCGTAGGTACACTGTACTGTATGAAGAAAAGCTGAACAAAGAAATGTACGGAAATTGTATTTAATGTATCCTTTTAGAGGGTGTAAAATTTGACTAAAAATACAATGGATACTGATTTATCCATAATCAATAAAATCCATATTGATTTATCTGAGGAGACACCATTATTGCGATAACACAACACTCATACATAATTATTCTTAACCTTGAGGCATGTGTGCCTTTTGGAAAATCAGGATGCCTTTTTGGTTGCAGAAGCATGTAATGTACACGTACCACCTGCACACAAAAGTGGTAACACTAACACTGCAATAATGGTTTTTAAGGGTTGGTGACAATTTGTCAGATGTGTATCATGTGTTTGTCATATTTTGGGAAGGACTGAATGAACATGTTGGTGAGTTACCGAAACATTTTTAACAAAACTCATAAAATGCAGATAACAATGGGTTGCTGAATTATGACTAATTCTGACTGGAAACTAGTATAGTTTGATTTACTTCTTTCCAAAGTTAATAAAGTTTGTAAGAACCACATTTTATGGGTTCTAAAAGACAGGGTCAGTCAGGTGACCTGAACCAAAACTTGCTTAAAGTACCAATATGATACTTAAAACCTGAAACAATCACTTAGTTTTTTAAACCTTATGTTCTTGGTTGTTGTTTGATTCTGAAATGTAAGCTCACATTTCTTTAGTAACTGAACTATTAAAGTCAGCTGTTATTTGTAATGAACAAGTAAAACTTTGTGGGACATATTTATTCATTTCTGGAGGTTGGTGCCATATAATGAACGATCAAGAAATGAAAATTGGATGACTATGCGAATTTTCCACCAAAAAGACAGGGCAGAAGAACATGCTTGGACTAGAGGCAGGATTTAGCAGCAGAATGGAACCAGATATGCAGACACTTAGAGCACTGTAATAACAAACCAATAGTTGGCAATGTTTGGAAATTGTTAGGATTAAGTCAAAGTGTTTTGGGGCATAAATATTTTGGAAGACCAACACTACAAGATTGTAAGAGTACATGTATGTAAATTACCTTTGTGCCACATTACAATACATTACAAAGGTTGGCTGTAAAGTATCATATACATGTACAATGCATTTCACTAGCTTCAGATGGAGCATATATTGTACACTTTCATTCATTCTTCAAAGAGACACTTACTTCTTATATCATGTGGCTTTTACATGTAAACATAGCACTGAATAGATTAACCCAAATTTATTCATCTACATGTACATGTAAATAGCCTCTAGTATGGAGCTGTAACAGTTAAGAATGCTTTCTTATCTGTACCAACTAGACGAAATACTGAGTTAAAAATGTGACAGTGCACCTTTTATTGCTGGCAGATGACCATGATTTTTACATGAGACACAGTCACAGGAGAACACATTCACTGTCCTTCTTTTGTGTACCCCCATCTTTTTTCTCGATAATCTCTAGTAATGTCTTGAAGATGTCCACTACACTCTGCAACAGTGAAAAACAAAATCAGAAATTATTTGGCAAAACATGACACAACAGAATACGCCTGAAAGACAAGAAACTGAATGTCAACTCAAATTCTGGGTTGAGTACTGGATGGAAACCACAGCGCATCATTCATACTGCTACAAAAAATATTCAACTTCCCACATCACAGCAGTCAACTGTCAAATGTTTGGTCAGAGAGTTCCAATAGTAAAAATAATGAAAGTTTTAACTTTCTCTTAACCATTTCACTCTCAATGGCTGAATTCGGCTTGTTCTCGTCTGTTCAAGAACAGCTTGACTTGTTGTTTGTTAGTCGGCCACTCAAATGCCGGGAACGTACAACCGGTTGTTGCATGGAACATGGCAGCATCCATGTACATTCTTTCAGAGGAAACTTGGAAAGCTTGGCTGAATTCTTTTCTATTTAAAAAGGAACATTTATTTCTTTGCTATGGAAAATGATTATTGTTAATTTTGTAACATTCATTTCCCATTGTCTCTGGCTTTGTGAGCCATCTCGTTATCTTTTGCGACTGTTCAAAAATCATAATCTCACAAGTTTTTCCGTGTGTTCCTGTAAAACCCTGACGAGGAGGTGGTGTGTAATCCTGTTCCAAGAACATCTTGGATTGTAAAAAGCAATGATGTCAGAAACATCACACAAAACTTGAGCAAATGACCAAGGTTCAGCACTAGTTCACTTTGCAAAGGACTGTGGTTGTGGGATTTTGTTGTTTTAAAGGGTCAAAATATTGGGCCAAAAGTAATACCATTTGGGACAAGTTTCTTGTAGAATAATACTGCCAATAAGCAGTTAAAAAAGTAAGTTACTAAACTGTAACTGTTAAGAGGTTACATGTGAACAGTTGAGGTAATTTACATGCAAGGAGGTAAAGACTCATTTCAATAGACCGGAAATATCTATGATTGTTCTGGACCAATGAAAGTACATGTATGGTATAGTATCCAAGACACAACGTAACAAATTGTTCTTGTAGTGAGCTAGTTCAGTATTTTAAAAGATAAGGTCACTTAAGAAAAGAACATGACTTTACACCAGTTTGAAGTTTGAAAATGTTAAGTGTGTATGTGTCGTATTACAGCTGTGGTGATAGGGTAAACCTTGTGTGCTTGCACTGATGTTCCCTAACAACCTGCAACATACTTCATTGTGAATGGTTTCAAACATTTTGCTGGGAGTTAACAGCCAATTAACTTTTGCTGGGAAGGGACAGGTAGGTATTTCAATCATAGATCAGATTCATGGAGGCATAAGATGATAGCCTAGTGGTTAGGGTTTGAGAACAATGAACACAAAGTCAGGGGTTTGAATCCAGTTGCTACTGCTTACATGTACATGTTGTAACCTTGAGCAAGTCACTTCACTCCCACTAGGAGGGGAGTACTTGATACTGGTACATTTTAGGGCAGGCATGGTTGTTGCATTAGATGTTTGTGCCTGAAATGACAGCATTGAGCTGTTTACTCCCAAGGGAGCTGAGATGGTTTAGGAACGAGGGATAATAATGATGTAAGGTTCAATCGTAACATGGTTCACGGAGACACCATGTGATCTATCTCTTCTGTGAGCAGGTGTGGTTCTGATATGAACCAGGGGCTCGATGTTTGAAGCAGCTTGCTCTGTTTGTCTTTAGGAGAATGCAGGATTTTGGATATAAACCACTCTCCAGCCAGAATCCTGCATTCTTCTGAAGACGAACAGAACAGCTGTTTGAAACATCCAGTCCCCCCCCGGTTCTTACCAGATCCACACCTGCTCACGGAAGATGCAGATCACACGGTGTCTCTGCAAACCATGTTACTATTGCTACACGTACCTTAACAATGTAAGATTCCTTTATCAGATTCCTGAGAAAGTGTGTTTTACAAGTCAACATTATTTTAATTACTTTTATCATCACTCTGAGAGCTACCAAATATGATACGTATTGTGTTTTGGGAAATAAATTCTTGATCTGAATACACAAGATGCTTTGGGCAGAAATATTACGATGTGCTGCATTTAATCTGTCATGTTACATCAACCTTAACATGGCAAAGGTATTCATGAATGGATGTTAACTTGACACAGGAACCAATCGGCACATTCGCAAAGTGCAAATTGTTGACTAAGGGGAGGGATACTATGTACATTTTCCACTGACCTCATTCTGCTTTGCTGAAGATTCAATGAAGTTTGCATTCCATGAATTTGCTAATTCTTTACCTTCAGCTGTAGATATAACCCTGTGAATGAAAACACAGCTATTTGTTTAGAGCTGGGACAGGGTAATATGCAATAACTTATTTGACAGTAGCCCGAAACATTGCAGAGGTCAATATTTGTATAATGGTCTTCAGTACCTGGCAGAGACTCCAAATGACATTACAATTTGGGAAAATGAAGCAATGAACGAGGAAATCCTACAGTTAAAGAGCACCACCAATATCAATATACATAGCCTTGGTCAAGGCGTTCATCATTCGTCTCAGTGCAGAGCGCACCAGCTGCTCACTGAATTAGTACGTACCTGTGTGTGTACGTACATACACGTACCGGCTTACATTACAAAATCAAGGCAAAGAGCGACCTCACGCGGCCTAAGAAATATGCAAATCAGCTGAACCAGTACACACGCCCTGGTGCAACCATCCGTAGAAGGTGTATTGGGCAGTGCTCATTATGCTGATGTAACCACGTCCCAAAAGAGGTCTTGGGTTACAACTTTAAATTTTGTTTCTTCATGACTATGTTTTCCTTTTGCATACTTAAATTGTTCTTTCCTGAGCTTTGACTTTTCTACTGGTGAGCAGTGTTGCAGTGGTGAACCTTTGATCTATTGCCTGTTCCTTTTGTCAAATAGCCTGCTCTTTCATCAGTTTATCTTTAATGTTCCTGCTTTCCTAGGAGATCACAGGATGCTCCTTGTATCCACTGCCTTTAATCTCTGACTAGTACACCAGTGTGTACAGTCCCAGTAAACTTTTCAGGAGATCAGCAGCATGTTGGGAAACTTAATTCCTAGTTGTTGTTCATACCTTACTCCAAGCTGTGAAAGCCAAAAACTTCTGCTAAGTGCTCATCTGCCTAGATACTAGATGACCAATCAGTATTGGAGTCGTGTGTGGCACTTTTTAAGTTGTCCAATGAGAGCTTGAGCTAGTTATGTGGCAAAGGCATGTTCTGGGGAGCAGTTTGCCCAAGAGTTTTGGCAAGCTGGGCATTCCAAACTTTGCAGTCATGCTGACTACATGCCTGTCGAACTCTGTCTGCACACTGCACTACTTTTCTTTGGACTGGAGGACTTCAAAATCCAAGTCTTCCCCTTATGTTCACGAGTGTTGGCTCTCTGTCTTAGGCTCTCTATCTTAGGCTCTCTATCTTAGTTACTTAACTGCATGTTCTGAAAGAGGGTGCCGGACAGGAGTTTCTGTAGTCCAGCTGAAGAGCTGTCTCCAGGCCTCTCAGCCACCAAGCTACATATATGAGACTTGCAGACACAGCACAAGTACACCAAGGCATCTGCGACACTAATCACCAGCATCAACCTTGCAAGATCCGCAAGTATCCTTTTACGTAACATTTCTTCTGCTGAACTTTGCCCTTCACTTTTGCCGACTGCCTACACAACACAACAGACTCCTGTCATCCCACCTTGGAATGACTCGTCGCAACTCACCTTGGAATGACTCGTTGCAACTCACCTGTAAATCTTGAACATTGGCGCCAAATCTTTTCCTGAGCTTAAAGTGTATTTTAACTTAGCAGGATCCTGCATTCTCTGTAAACCTCATATTTCACTTTGTGGCCATCTGAATTGGTGTTCTCTGCATTTACTTTGTATTTCTCATATTGATTAGCTGGCTCTTTTCCTCCAATAAAACTAAATCTCTTTTGTATCCTGAATAGTGCGAAGTCAAGATTTTTTTCAAAAGGGAATTAAATTAACATGAAATTTGGTTCCTGCTATTTTGAAATGTGAACCACGGGTTACACTAATGACAAGAGCTGTGGTTTTAAATATGCTTTTGGATTGGTTCATTGCTACATAGCAACTGCATAATTCAAGTCAGTCGTGAGGTGAAAGGTTAACTGAACGCACACGTGGCTATACAGGTACATGACAAGTCAACAATATTTATTTTACCAGCTGATCAGAGTAATCAGAGATCGAGTTCGCCTTTGCTTTGCTTTACTGATTGCGATTGATTTTTTTCCAACAATTTCAATTGGTGGACAAACGTTATCTGGCTTCATCAGTTGCAACACAGACTTGGTCAGCGACCTCCGGTTTTCCATTGACAAATCAAATGACAATTGTCACAACTTGACTGCTTCCCATGGAGTTGTCCGTAACGGTATCGACCCTGCTGGTGTGTTTCGCGGTATCATGCAGTGCATGGACACGCAGCAAAAAAACAATTTCCTGTAGCCTGTTGGCAAATTCAGGAAAAACATTGTGACCCAACAGGAAGTATTCTAGTATTGCTCAGCATGAAAATCACCCACAACTAATTTATCTGCAGTGGAATTCAAGCAGCAAGACAATTAACTTGTTGGCTGCAGTCGTCTCGGAAGGTCGGTCATTTTACATGGTTATCATGCATGCCAGTTCACATTGATGCATTATGCATATGTATACTTTGCTGAGATCGGTCATTGTGCACTCATCGCACGCCTGCATCTATTTATATTTCACATAGGAGGTCATGCGCTAGAAATCTAGCGCAAAGTAAAGAAAAACATGAGCTTCCACGGACGGTTGCACCAAAACGTTCGACCTGGTTTAGCTGATTTGCATGTTTCTTAGGCCGTGTGATGTCGCTCTTCGCCTTGATTTTGCAATGTAGCAAGTATGTACGTACGCAGGTACGTACTAGGTCAGGGAGCGGCTTGTGCGAGCTGCGCTATGCTGCAACAAATGACTTGACCAAGGCTACATTAAGTTTATCCCTTTCTTGAACAATTCAAGCAGGTTAACACTGAAAAAAAACTTATCATTTCAGCACTACTGAAAGTGCATGTAGTTTACATACCACCCATGAACTCCACCTCCCCAAAAAAGCCTGAGGGGTAACATTAGCATGCATGCGATACATGGTACATGTACTGTTGAGCCTTGTAAATAAGAGCACTCTTAATACAACATTCACAATTTTTTTGGCCCCAATCCATTCTTTTCTCATTGTTTACATTCCCGATTATAAAAGGTTCCTGTTACATAATGTTCAAAGGACCTCCTGTTTACGAGGTTCAACTGTGTAATGTACTTTGCATGTCATTCACTAAGTACATGTCAGTCATTATTACATTATTAAAATACATTGCCACACACTCTACTGCTTTGTGTGCGTGTTGTTTCGTGGTCTTATTCTGTGTAAACTTTAATGAAGCAAGTATGACCTACATGTACACTGACTAAAGTGCAGCCTGAATACAAAAATACAAAATATACGAATAACTCGGACTTGAAAATGCTGTGACATTGTTTTCAAAAAAGGGGAAACACTGTGTGGACGTGTGCAAGTCCACACTTCTTCTTTCACCTCATTCTGTGGACCTCTTTTGTTTGGACGTCCATATTAGGTTTGCCATATTTGTGCATACCGGACACACAAGGTAGAAATAGGATGTACCTTTGGCCTTGCCAATGGGGCATTAAAAATATGCTGATCGCAACTTTGACATTCAAAATTGGAAGACACAACCAAAACCAATTGCCATATTCAAAAACTCTTTTACTGTCTGCAACCAATACCATCTGTAGTGTTTTTAGGAGGGGTCAATATACAGGTTTTCCTGGCCAATTTAATAGATTTTTCAGTATTATGACAAAGTGCTCATTTTTGTCTAAATTATGTAAATTTATGTTGAGATCAAGATTCAATTAATTAATATGGTTGTTCCAGTTATAAATAAAAGCATGCAGTTGCACACTTAAAAGAAATTGCCAACTGAATTAACAGTGGGCAATTAAGATTTATATTGGCCACAATAGTGAGCTGTGTACATGTAAGTTTGATCCTTACCTTTCCATGTGAAGATCCTTCTTGTTGCCAACAAGAACCACAGGAACACTAGAATTAGAGGAAATAAAGTAATTTATGTGTACATTGTACACATACAAGAGATCTTCCTCATCATTAGATTCTGAAAATGATGTGTTCTTGACTTTTCTACTCTTCAGCTTTCTACTAAAAGGTAGAAAGTTGTTGATTATAACTTCAAACCAGTGGCTTTAAGGGGGGTCCAGGGGAAAATTAATTTGAGTAATGAACTCCTTCCATGGGACCATCAAATTAGCCAACTTCTATTCATCAAAATTAGTGACACTCCAGGAACAGTTTGCTGATCTGGCACAGAGTGACTGATGTAAGAAGGGGGGGTTCTGCAAAATTCACATGGTTTGAGGGTGGATAGTTGACGTTACCTCACCAAAGTATTGCAAGCTGACAAGCTGCAAAAGAATAGATCTTGAGGCTAAGCAAAGGGCACTGGTTTATCAACTTCCAACATAGTGGGAAGCTAATATTGACTAAACTATGTTATTTATACGAAAACAAATTAAATGCCCCACCATCTTTTTATGTGACGCTAGGCTGATGTTCATCTGTACATGTGCATACCCCTATATATGCAACAGCTCTACAAGTGCTTTGTAAAGTGCAGGTAAGCAGGGCCATAGTTTACTGTCAAACCAGTTGACCATACAGGGTTGGCCCACTAGGACAGGTTGGGCAGGGAGAGTTATCCTGCTAACTGACTGTATCCATTTCAAACTTTTGTGGGGTGGTACCGGTAGTTTTTGAACAGGATATTCTTCTAATTTCTAATTAACTCAAACTTCTCAGGACTGCAAAGCATGCATGTACTTTTTGACATGCGGCATATCTTGAAGCTGTGTCACTGAAATAATGGATAGAACATGATTTTGACCCTCAAAATTCATTTTCTCATACCCACAAAGAATCTGCAAATTTTGACAGTAAGGTTGAGTGCAGTAATGCAGAGCTGGATTAAAAAAAGGAAATTAATGATGAATTTCAACAAAAGGATTCTGCAAGAAGAGTTCTGTAGATCACCTATTTCTAAATCTTACTTACTTGACATTGCCTGTTGTATCCAAGAGCTTCTCATGAATAATTTTCACCACATCAAAACTGTTTGAAAAGATGCAAGAAATAGAGTAAAGGTTGAAGACCTGTGTATGGTGATGCTGCTAGAGAACGGAATGCTGAGTACATGTACATGTATATTTTCAAACCTGTTTCTCTTCTTGTTAACGTTACCTCAAAATAACTGCCAAGAAACAAAACAATTTGCTCTTATGTAACACATTGCCCTGCCATAGGCTTCATCATTTTATTAAATACAATGTACATGTACTTGGTTCACCAGTACGGTTGTTTTTTATTCTTTGGGACACTGATCTTGTTTAATTGATGTTAATTAATTCAGCCACCAATACAAAGGAATTCATTTGAGAGTATAATGAAAAGCAGTTTTGTCTAAAAGCTTTCTGTCAATTCTTTCAAACTGAAAAGAAATGCTTTTTTGTATTTTAAGGTAGAAAAAGCACCCGTTACAATTTTTGTAGACTGCTGACAGGTGCACACATACTGTACATGGAGACTTTCTGAAATGTATTGTACATTACATTGATGGGCATTAGGCAACTTGGTTGCAAAATTTATTAGCATGCAATGACATTAGTTCAAAATTAACTCCTACATGCCTAAAACCCAGGGTTTCTTGACAGAACTTGTTTGTACTTGGCACGCCTATGAAGGCTTCGATTATGATTAGTACATGTGTATCAAACAGACTGTTTTGTTTTTGAGTTGATTTACAGTTCACATCCTAACATATTTTGCTTTGTACATGAGCACTTTTCACTGTGAGCAGACAGTAGGAAAGGTTTTTTTACCCTAACATACTCATCTGTCCCTGAAAAAATGGACACTTTTAAAATGGTATGTCAGATTTCATATTATTGGAGTAAATATGACTGCAGGAGAAATGATAAAGGCTCTATGCTGTTAATAAGTACATTGTGATGACATGGGAACAAAACATGTACAAGGACCAAGATGCAGGGCCTTTCAGGGGAAGTCTTAGCCAATTTAAAGAAGAGAGAGGGGTCAAAATTAACTTCAATCTCTTGGTGGCATGCAGGGCCAGCAGAAGTGCACCGCACTTGCCCTTGTGAAAATTTGGTGGCCCAGGTTGAGTACATGTAATGAAATCAATCTTCTCTACCAAAACAGCTGATTGGTCATCCTGGCTGGATTGAAATGCATTTTTTGCGGCCAAAAAAAACTAGTTCTGCTTCTGGTTACACGAATGATCCTATATATTCAGTGCAACTGTAAAATCTATATTGGTAAGTTAGAAAAACACATTTAAAATTTAAACAAAAAAGGAAAAAAAATCCTGTCTTCACAAAACACTTCTCAACAATTTTTCACATCTAAAAGGTTGTATTTTTTGTTTGCCTGCCTACTTTTGCAACATTTAGACATAAATTTCCGTTATTTTCACAAGTTCCCTTCGCATTTCATTATCACGGTGGTGAAAACATGCACCCAATATTGCTCAATGCATAGAAGCAAGGCTTCACTGGTTCCCGCTACGCCGCGCCCTGCCAAAGAAGGTGGGATAATGATGCTGCAACCAGTCCATGCATCCCCATGCAACTCTATAGCGGCACATCGAGAAAAAAATGATGTCACAGGAAGATTTCTACAACTTAATTTCTAGAACTTGATTTGTTGTCTATATATGTACTTTTTGTGGTCACAGACTTAATTTGTGGCTATATTGCTTGTACTTGACAGTCGGCCTGATGCAGACTCAACGCGACATGACCTAAAAGGTTTCTTTGGTGTCCGCGGGCGTTTAAATGACATTGTTAGAAAATGATACCAGTCAACATATCAGTACCCAGATCGTTTGCACGTGTATGAGCTGTATGCATGATTTTGCAATGAACATAACGTCGCACTGGGCACTACATGCGTATGTGGCACATGACCGCAGCGCATTATAGCAGGCAATCACGGCTGCGTGGACTGTGGAAATTATACCGTCAACTTGGAAGTGCTGCGCTGGTGATTTTAAACACGAGTCGTAAATGTCATAAAAGTTTTGAAAATGTGGCAATATTCCTCAAATGACCACTGTCCTGCCTGGCCATCGTTTTTGGAGAATGCAGTGGCCCAATGAATTTTTTGGTGGCCCCGGGCCAGTAGACCGCCACTAATTTTGACCCCTCAGAGAAGTTGCACCCGTGGACGTCAATAGAAATCTTAAGTAATATCAGATAATTTCCTTTTCACCTTTTTTGTGATGTGACTGTATAGACAAGGACGTAACCATGTATCGTGAAGGTGAGGGACTGTGGGAAGATGGAATACTCATCCTGGCCTGCTGTGTCCACGATCTTCAGTTTGTACTCTTGATTGCCAAGTTTGATCATTTTTTCAAAAGCTGCAATGCAATGAAAATATGATGAATTTCTGCCCCAAAATTTAGCTACCAATGTTCTTCCTCTTGGAAGTTTGTACATGTACTTGTACATGCAGATTACATATACTTACAGTAATTTGGTGAGAATTAAAAGCTGTTACTAAGGTTGCATGTACCATGTAGGCTGGTGGTACATGTATGCATAACATGTACATATATGTGTCTTCAACTTGAAGGGTTTATAACTTGCTGAAATGCACATGGGCATCTAAAGTTTAAAAATGTGTACATGAGTTTGGTGCCACCAAAAGAGATTTTCTGGTAGAAAAAGCACCTGAGAGCTTTGGGTGCCATTTGCCCCCCTTGGCAGTGGGTAATGGGGGGAGGGACTTTCCCCCTCCACAAATTCCTGGTGCTCCCCCAGATGACCCCCACTAAGAAAAATGGATGAATGGATATTGAACAAGGCTAACAAAAGCTTGCCCAAAACAAACCACATGCCTGAAAGCTGGTGTCCCTCCATAAGATGCCGGCCCCCCCATAAGATGCTGGTGCCCTTCACTAGTAAAATTCTAGCTACGCCACTGCTCCTTGGTTGTAAAAAAAACACCATGGACCACTACACCACAGGCAACAATAGTTAAATGTATGTTCCTAGAACGAGCACTGGATGAAAATGGCTTATCTTCATAATTGATGCTCTTTGTTTACAAATTGAACTAGATCGTTCCAAGTGTTGAGACAACAGCTGATCTGGTATATTGAGGTACATGTACATATACATGTAGGTTTGAAAATTTCAAAATATTTGATAATCACTAACAAGCTTGTGAGTACATGAAATGACCATTTAACTAACAAAACTTAGACACAGTAGCTTACTTCGATGTAACTTACTGTTTTCAATGGTTGGGTCGTAAGCATCCACAAACTGGTTCTCCACAAACTGTATGGTCAATGATGACTTCCCTGCAATACGTCAACAAATGCGAAACAAGTAAAAATGCTCAGTGATTCAAATAATTTCTCCTTACTCTGGGCAAACAACAACCGTAAAGATATTTTCAAAGCCATGCAATCTCTGGTGTTTCTCAGTTTTTGTGAAATGCTTAGCTATTCAGCCTGGGGAAGGGAGGTCAGATGAGTGTTTTAGTATGCAAAAACAAAACATTGTATCCATATGGATACAAATTCTGTAAAGTGTGTACTTGTATGTGAAAATCTTAGGAAATTTACAGGAAAAAAGGT
This sequence comes from Acanthaster planci, assembly GCF_001949145.1. Next base: position 1,582,422 of record NW_019091389.1, on the reverse strand, counting down.
ATTTGTCTGCAATTGAACATGTACAATGTACATCTTTTGAGCATTTCGGGCTTTTGACAAAAAAATCCATTTGTTTTAAAATTCAACCAACATCAAAACAATCAACAGATTGCACATATTAATTGATTGCACCCAACATACACCTGTACACATAACCAGGCACCAAAATCATCTTTTGATTTCAAAACCAACTCAAATGAACAAATGCTGCAGAATTACACGTACATTCATTCTAGGCATATTGTACATGGATATCATCACATTCAGACATGCCTTTTTCACTTACCAGTTCACGTTAGCTATTGAGAGAGTGTTTTGTCAAGTGTCAACGGTGAAAAGCGACTTGACTTGTATGCTTACAGGTATGTGACACTCAGTGTACGCGTACAGTTTTACATAATTTTGAAAAAATGTTATAATTTTGTTATAGTTTCCTGTTTCCTATTTAACCAGTTGGAAAGCCCCTTAACTGAAATTATGTTTCTTTTGGGCAATCCAGCGCAAGCTGGTTAATATTATGTCCTTTATGTTTTGCTTCAAATGTTTCAATGTATCTTTGTGCACCTGACGTCTTTGTAAATGTATCCCAAGAACTGAAATAAATAAATGTATGGCGTAAGTTCACGTCACTAGAATCTCTATGGAATTGTACAGTTTCATCAATAAACAGTCCAGTTCTTCAAGTACAAAATTCTAAAAAGAGAGCTTAAAAATATCGGTGCTGCCTTTTGGTTTCCAGAAGTAGGCCTACCCTCAACATATCAGTGTTCAGTGCAACCTTGTATATTGTGCAAATCTATTGTACTTCATCCTAAAATCATTTGCCTTTGAATGCAATCCATTCATAGGATAATCACCTCTGGAGGGAATACAATAAATTTGCACAAGAATAAAGATTGTGCTGAATATTGGTAATGTCTTTGACCATATAGTTGCCAGGTCCTTCATTTTGCCACGTATCGTCAAGTCTCAGTGGTCTTTCACGGCAAGTAGGCCTATGTGGAGAAAGCGAAATAAGAGACCCGGCGACTACATTGTCGTGGACGTTAGGCCTATGGATTTGTTACGCCCCAACTATAGCATAAGTCCCAACTATAGTTGGGCCCGTCCAAACTAGGGTGCTACAGTTGGGCCGGCCCAACTACAGCAGAGAGGTCCTATGAGAATGATGTGCCCAGCATGTGTCAAAGTCATATTGTTTACAAATGTCATGTCACTGGTCATAAGGCTAAATGAACAGATGAAGTGCCACATTTTAGATGAATTGTGTCAAGTGTGAGACACACAGACTTGGATAATGTTGAGACATTTGCCACAGACATTGGTCGACAATAGTTGGGCCAGCTCAACTGCGGCACTAAAGTTGGGACTGTCCCAACTAAAGTAGGGACTTATGCTATAGTTGGGGCGTAACAGATTCAATACGACAACTCAAAGTCACAACTCCATGAGACTTTGGACCAGTGTAATTTACATGGGATTGTAACGCTATGGGTTTTTTGAATCCAACTTTTTGTGGTAAATGATCCAGCCGCTCAAATTCCACTTCTGCAATCAAGTTTTCCTGTGAGAGCAACCGTGAGGTACCTATAGCTCTTGAAAAGGGTGTAATTGATGGTTTCAGAGCATGAGAGCGAACGTTTTTTGAAAAATCACATTGTGCATGCATCAGGCTGGCCAATGGCCAAGCTTGCTCCGCATCTCAATTTGATCATTTTCGGAGACAGGGGGACAGTATCTTGTTTTCATTCCATGACTGTCTTTACTTTTATTACTGTGACTTGTACCTCATGGACATGATGGACGTGCAATATGCACTGTGCTGTGTGCAGTGACAGATTGCAAGATCTTAGAAATCCCCCCCCCATCTCCGAAAATGGTCGAACCGAGATGCTGAGCTGAGATGCGGAGCAAGCTTGGCCATTGGCCAGCCCAACACATGTATGGGGCATGATGCATATGCAGGAATGGAGCAATCGTTTTCGAGTGGAAACGAAAAATGTTTTGTTTGGTGGTGACACTCATGTGAGTCATGACTCATTATATTCCTCTGTGAATTGACATCACATAGGGCTCTAGACTAGGCCACCATAGCCATGTTGCGTTGGTCACGATCATGTTGTTGATACATGTATTAAGCCTAGGTAGTGACTCACTATGTCATGACATGTATGTGGCAAATGATTTGGCAACTGCTTCAGTGCTTGGCAAATTTGCTGAAATCTAGGCCTACTCGACTCACCAACGGATCTGAAGCCCATAACGGCAATACACCTGTCTTTTTGAGGAGGTGGCATTATCGACAACTTTAATGATATTCTTTTCAGCGCAAGGTGGGGAAACTGTACACGAACTGCATGAACTAGGCTTTACAAAGAACGTCAGACGTTGAAACAAGTGACATGAGTGTACGTGAGTTCCCAGCGCGTACATGACCGACTAAAAAAGCCGAAGTTACGGCTGGAAATTACGCACGAGCCTAAGGAAGTGGCTGCGGCCAGTTCCCGTTGAGTTGTATGTACATTCCGGCCGTAGCCAAGTGACTCGGACACGGCCTTGTGATGTTTCAACTGCCTGACGCAGCTACGCTGAATTTTCACGAAACGGATTTAGGCACCAGTCTAAACCATCAGGACAACCTCGTACACATTACACGTCCTATGTGTTATACCGAGCGTCAGAACGAAAATAACCTCTGGGTATGAAGCTATTGTAACGACGGCATATGTTTGTCATTTTTGTTGAGGGTGCGTTCGCGCGGTTACTCCTGTCAATGGAGTAGGATGCGTGCGCGTTGCACTTGGGTCGACCCCTGGGTCTAGCTGTACACTTTAGCGAGAGCTCGCTGACCCGCGGTCGTACTCCAGCGGACGAGCGCTCACGAGTAGCTCCGCTCGAACGCTTTCCTGTAACGTACACACGTCGTACGTGAACATGTTCACAGATGATGTTCGTTCACGGTACTAGTAGTAGTAACTGTGCCAACTGAGTTGTACTTTTACACTTTACAGTTCATTCCGTCTTGGCTCCTCCTTTCTTTTCCAACCTTCATGTTTCTTTCCTTTACTAGATGAGAACAAGCATTAAATTTATGTAAGTTGTTATAAACAGCTTAACTTTTATCGATGTTTGAAACAATGACAATAATTTAATAAAATGCGTTAGTGTTTAGTCCAGACTCGGCTAAGTAATGTGCCTAAGCGCAATCTTGAACCTTGCGTAAATTTATTCAATTATTGCACTCCGTCCTGACATGCCTGAGATGATTTGCCAGTTTGAATAACATCAAGTCATGGGATAAACAAGGCTTATGGGAGTAAGGTACAATAAACTTCAAGGTTGCGCTGAACCTAGACCCACTAGTGTGGCATGGGTCATTTCCAATTTATCCTTAGCCACACATCCGTCTACGCAATTTCGTGTTGGCGTATTTAACATTCCGGCGCACCCACTTATCATCGTGGGCGCAATTTCCTTTGCACACGAACATGATTCTTGAGCTTTCCGCTTTCTAAAAACCATTTATTGAATGATTTCACTCACGTTATTCAGGTATTTTCCAGTCTTTTTGCCTTTATCCATTCAATTTAACGGGCTCGCTCTCTCAGTCGCCATCTTTAAAATAAGGTTGTTGAGCATTACGTCACTTGACCCCTCATCGTCTCGACGGCTGTTCCATGTCAAGATAACTAAATTGCTGCCAAAGTTTGGAAGACCCCATTGGTACATGTAGTATCTTATCGCTCAGTCCGTGTATTGCATATATCTTGCAATACATGAAACAGCCGTCGAGATGATGAGGGGTGAAATGACGTAATGCTCAACGACCTTATTTTAAAGATGACGACTGAGAGAGCGAGCCCGTTAGATTGAATGGATAAAGGCAAAAAGACTGGAAAATACCTGAATAACGTGAGTGAAATCATTCAATAAATGGTTTTTAGAAAGCGGAAAGGGCAAGAATCATGTTCGTGTGCAAAAGAAATTTCGCCCATGATGATAAGTGGGTGCGCCGGAATGTTCAATAGGCCGACACGAAATTGCGTAGACAGATGTATGGCTAAGGATAAATTGGGAGTGATCTGTGCCACACTAGTGGGGCTACGCTTAACCATGTTAAAATGCCTGCTTTCTGACTGAGGTCTCATCTGTCAGCCTATCGTTCATTTTTTATTTTATACGCCATCCAAGGTTAGTCACTGTTCTAGTTATTCTAGTTAAAGAGTTATCGAACTATGAGTAGAAAGCCTTTTGTATAACTAAAGAGTCTCATCCTGCAGTTCCTGCGAGATAAGATCGCTCGAACGTGCCGAATGCTATAACAAGTTCAGAACAAAAGAAAAAGCAGATGGGAACAGAACAATGTACATGTATCTACCTCAAACCAAAAACCAAATATTTCTTTAAAATGAGGAGGGGGTATAATGCAGTCGCCTTGATATGGATGCACTATAGAAAGATCAGGCAAAATACTTCAGAAAAGGTGCAGAAAATAGTCATGTTGGCCTACTCGTTAGTTGGCCTGTCCTCAAACACAAGTAATTCAGTTGATAATCATTTCATCTCATCTAGTGTGTAATATCATACAGGAACTAGAAAAAAGTAAAATGTTAGCAATGTGAACCCAGGGACAGAAGTTAAGGAAGGCGAAATCCACATACACGTACATGTGCAATGTACATGCATTCCTAGTAAACATGATGTGAGGGTCTTAAGAATGTACAAATATTTGGAAATTATAATTTCAATTTGTGGTACATAAAATCACTTTTACCTTGATACAAGGTAGCAGTAGTTTATGTATGTGCACAACGAAATCCACACCTTTAAGTGTTCAAAAGAAAAGAAAGAAGAATAAATGAACAAAGGTCTGTGTGAAATGTGTGTCCCTTCAAGTCATCTGGGGGCCTTTATCTGCCCAAAGATCAGTCACACTATACATATATGTAGATGTATTTCTGCTAAATACAAGGACTCCTGCTAATGGTTTGTAATTTTACATTAATCTGTAGCTGCAATAAATTGTTCTCAGACACTTTTTCTGTAGCTTTTTATTCTTCTTTAATGTATGAAAACACTTTTACATGCCTATTTGGTTAAATGCACTGAAAAAAATTAAAATAATCCATGCTTTCCTTGACAACTGAGGGCACTGTAGCTGTGATGCCATCCAGGGAAGACATAATTCATTGCGTAGGTTTTTTTGTTAAAGTTGTAAACTCAGAATTTCCTTACTGAAAACATTTCTGTGAAAGGGATTGGTGTTCATGTTTCCTGGAATGACATCACAGTTTTGCTTATAAATATGTAAACACATTAGCATAAAACCCCAAAAGGCAGTTAAATGCCGCAGTATTTCATGAGTGTGCATTACTGACAGAATAATGAGAAAGTGCAGCTTGGTGTCCCATTTAAAGAGATATTTGTTGAGTCTTTTTCTGTTAGCATGATTCATTTCCAGTGTACTTCATCCCTTTGTTAAATCTAAATGTGTATTTCTTCTGTTGCAGATGGAGTAAATGTATCTGAATTGAAATGAATGCAACAAAGACGCCTCAACGTCTGATGTAAAGCCTGGATGTATGTTGATGTGCTGTGGCAGTGTGAAAATGCTCAGTCTATGTGTTGCAAAAAACCTTGAAATGGTAAAGCAATTGTTGAGATTTGTGACCTGGAACAGATTCCTAACCTTTGAATCCCAACAGTACTTGAAACTGCAATGGCTTCCAATGATGCACGGCAGAAATGAGCGGGTATATTGTACACCAGCCTGGCACGCACCTTTAGGATATGTGCCAGAACCAAGGAAAAAGAAAGTGGAAGCAAAATCTTCCGATATTGTCTCATTCGAAAATCTTGTTGATGGGCAAAGTCTGACTTGCCTAAAAAGTATACACAAAGCTTGCTCAGCACCAGAAATATTCCAAGCTCTAAGAGAACTCCAGGGTAATCTGAATGAAGTTCATGTGGCACGAGCAATATCCAGACTAGCTGAAATTGGCCAGAAAATCAATGTTGCACAAGTCGAAATAGTTGGTGAAAGTGAATCAAGGATGCTTGCTGGTCATCAAGACAAGGACTTCGTTGACTTGTGCTATTTAGTACTCCGTAATGTGAAGAGAATGGATTGTAACCTCTTTCTAGATGCCCTGAAAGCCTCAATTGACCTTAGAGTTCCACAAAGTAGTGTGATGGTTCAGACTTTAATTGCCAGTGCTGAACAGCGTCTAAATCAGTTTAATTGTAGTGACCTGGCAAAGTTGGCTAGCGTTCTTGTTCGTTTGCAGGAGACGGATCAAAGAGTGCATGCATTGCTGCGAGCCATAATTCTACTTGTCCCTGATCGTGTTGGTGGTTGCACTGATGCCAGGGCGTTAAACATTATCCTTCGCACTGTTGGTAAACAACTCGATCATCACAATCGTGCCCAAATGGCCCATCGCTTGATTGCAATTTTCAGTACAAAGAAAGACACAGACAAAGAGAAAACTGTCATGGATGCGTCCAAAGCCATCACAGAATTTTATTTCATAAGGTATTACAATGGAGATTTCCTGAGGGAAGCATGCAACATTTTGTTGGATGGCCTGGAGTACCTACCTCCCACCAGGTTGATGAAAGCTCTTCATTCCCTGTCCGGTTTCAGATTTTACTGTCCAGAACTTTTAGAAAAAGCAGGGGATTTAATAGCACACTTGGTTGATAAGTTCAATTTCAATCACCTCTCGAGAATTCTGAAAATGTACACCGCCCAGCGATTCCTACACGAGAACCTGCTTAATGCAGTGGCAATTTCCTTGACCAAACGATCTCTTGATGATGAAAGCCTAATCACTCTTGTTGGAATGCTGAGTCCCTTTGCCAAGTTCCAGCATGTTTCAACTTCCCCAGGCAGTGATGCTTGCGTCTTTGGCCTTGTGGCAGCAGCTGCAGAGAAACAGATTGTTGGCTTTGCAGATCGAGAAACAGATTTTGGTCAGTTGGTGCAGCTGATGACATTATTGGCAATGTGCGGAGCATACTCGGAAAAACTGATGGAAATCATCATGAGCAGAACTTGCAATGAATCAATTTCAAGAGGTAAAGTATTGCATATATCTTGTCCTTTTCTACTTTTGCTTTTAACCATTAGTTCACTCCATTGGAGGTAAAAGTATTTTTTTCTGAAGCATACATGCATACCTTTATAACATGTACAAGTATACACAGGATACATCTTCTATCTTACAAACGTACATGTACATGTATCACGAAGCCCGTACTAGTAATTTTGGTGTTTTGCATGGACAAATGGATAATTTGTGTTTTCCATTGCTACTTGTGCCTGTCAACAAATTGTGTGTGCTTTTTCTGCATTTAGTTCTCAATCTGCAACTTTTTCAACAAAGAATTGACATTTACGTGTATATTTATGTGAGGAAGATTTGTCCTGCAAAATTTTCCTGTTGTATTGGGACAAATTTGCTAAAATGTAGACTTATGAAATGTGTATTATCGACAAACATGCGGATTTGTAACGGTAATAAATGGAATATTAAATCAAAGTTATTCAAAGTATTACATTTGAGGAGTGACTGTCATACGTGTAGAATAATTCTACCCAAAAATCATCAGTAGCACAGCAGTAT
>NW_019091389.1:1526819-1574267 GCF_001949145.1 Acanthaster planci | reverse complement strand
GAACTCTCCAATTTCGTCAGTCTTGGTTGTGACAGACATTTAACAACTTGCACAAAAAGACCAATTTAAGATATTTAATTGAGATACCTAATGTTCTTTCTTGCCTTAAATTCATTGTGTTACTGTACTAACAGTGAAATATACTGTTGTTTTGCTTGACGAAATGGAATACAGAGAGACGTAGTGGACTGAATTTGGGCAAAATGTTTAATGCTGTAGAAGCATCTCTCAGTTGAAGAACTGAAGTACCAACGTACAGGATGATGACCCCCAAACAAGCAACAGTAAATTTTCTCCTCCAAAAATCATCAAATCAAAGCTGAGGATGACTTTTTTTTTTTTGAAACTGAAGACTTCGTTTATATATGATGATGCCCTGTGGAGATTTTTGCACACAGTTACATGGACATACATGTACATGTATATACATGTACGTGACGTAACTCGTATTTCCTCTCCAATGAAAGTTCAAACAGTTTATTTTGCAAGTGCATGGTGTCTCTGCAGTTCAAGTCCGCTGAGCCTGTGCAGTTTGTCTCATTTGTTACAATGCTGATCTTATTTACATGTACTTATCTAACATTAATCACTTGAACCATTTCAGGGTCCTGTTGGTGGGAAAGTGAAAGAGCTTTTAGCATAAAAGAACCCTGTTAAGTGTACTTCTTTTGCAGGCCTTTCCAATGATCCCATGTGTTAAAAGGTGTCATTGAACAGTATGGTAAATCTTATTGGACAAAACAAAAACCTTATACTTCTGTACATAATTGAGATCATCTCCACAATGTATGATCAAATTTAGTCATTACTTCTGACAAAAAATCCTACCCGGTAAGCTTCAATTTGATTCAAAATTCTGACATTTATTTTAGAAGATACTAAATCTTAGTATGTTAGTTTTTTTGTAAAACTTCAGAGCATTTAAAATTTACCCTAAGGTACTCACCAATCACCAATCTCAGACTCTTTCTGGGACACAATTTTGTTTCTCCCACTCCAGTTGACCGGAAAACTCTACTCAACCTACGGAGTCTACATACCATAATCAGCATGAAGCTACTTAAATTTTCCAGTGATGAGCAGTCAGTCCGCGATGCACACTCTAAGGAGCTGTCAAATATCCTCAGTCGGTTTGATCAAGACGAAAGGCTCACTGGGTTAAAACGTGAGAGTAAATTCAGGACGTCGGTGGCCAAAACATTGCATGAAGAAATAGGGACTTCCATTGCGACAGATGTGGCTATTGGCAACGGATACACTGTCGGTAGGAGCTGGATATTTTAACTTTTTCCCAGATTGATCGCTAAAAGCTTGTTACTTAGGGCACTGGTTTCATCGTGGTTTAATTAGCTTTTGCAATTCTTAAAAGACAACAATGATCGGTATTTTTCAAGTTTCATGAAAAAATTCTCTGAGGAGTTGCACTGAATTGGACCTTCCTCTTAATTTTGTAAACATAATAGAATGCTTTACATTATGACAATGCAGTTTAATATCTGGACAAACTGAACAGGTATTTAGTCAGATGGAAACCTCCCCTAATAAACTTCATTTGTTTTTCAAAATATAAATTTTTATCCCAATAGCTGGTTTTATTGTCATATTACTTAACAAGATCAGTAAGTATAGAGAAAGGTACAGACTTTAAGTGCAAATTAAGCCCCAGAAACTAGACGCTTTGGTCTGGGTAATTGGACTTTCAATTGTGGGTGTAGGAATGTGATAAAATATTTGAATATTCGCACGAGGATTTGTACGTAATTTTATACATTTCATACATACGTTTCTTTTACCTTCATCATAATCATGGAGCTTAGATGGTAGTACGCTGATCCGAAAACTTAACAGCAACACAAATTATTTGTGACAAATGGACGCACAGTTGGATAGGAAGATCAGATCACCCACTCACTGATTGTCTGAATTGACATGTTTTTCAACGAGTTTGGCAAATTCAATCGTTGCTGTACCCAAACAGGTAACAAGAAGTGCATTTTGGGCCGAATCTTTAAAAGCATTTTCATTTAGCCGTGATTTTGCAGGTAATGTACAAGTTGTTTCTCATAAATCTATAGACTTTGTAGTTTCCGAGGAGATGCGGGAGCAGCGACCGATAGCTATTGACTTGACTAGTGCAGTGCACTTCTGCTCAAACTACCCAGACAGGCCTCTCGCTGAAGGAGTTATCAAGAGGCAGTATGTTGAAGCCATGGCATACAGCTTTCGAATGGTAAGAATAAAACTCATTTCCAATAGCACTAGCTATCTGAACACACATTGCAACGAGTGTGTCATTATAATGGGTAACTTGGCTGTGATCAACCTTAGCCACTCTTTACAATAAATTCTATGAACTAATTTCTCTAATCTCATTGGAAGAGTAACACATCAAAGCTATTGTTTTAGAATAGGACAATTAGCTTCCTACGTTTGATTATGTGAGTGTACATAGTTACAGATATTCAGTATTAGTGGTCTTTTTTGCTTTCCACAAGACGGTTGATAATTACTTTTGTGACCAGAGAAGAGCTTGCGTCGGACAATTATTAGGTCGTAATTACAAGTAACGCTTTTGTTTGTGAATTTGCGCTTGATTACCTCAACCGTGACTCTGAGACAATTTTTTATTCAACTAGATTGAGTGGCAAAAATAGAAAATGTCATCACGCCTAAATTCAAGGTATCTATTCCCCCCCTGAGAGAATTGGGCCTTCGAGTGGCCTCATTCAAATTACTCTCTCTTTCTCTGTGATACAAAGCTCTCTCTCATTGGCAAAACACAGGTCATGCTTCTTCCTCTTTCCATTATCTTCTGATTTCATTTTGGCTGCTCTGTGTTTCTCTTGCCCTCATGTACCCAAGGTTAGAGCAATACGTGAATTCTACATCCAAGAATAGCAGGAAAATGAAGAACAGCCTGAGCCAAGTAAAGCCATGACCTTGCAACACGACAGGCTTTCATTTACGTGAGAGACCTGAATGTATTCCAGAGATATAAATCAGTGTTTGGTTGGTTATGGTTGTAGTTGTAATTTTCTAATTTGAAATTAGTAGCGCCGCTCGCTAAAATTTACAGAGTATGTTGTTTGTTCTCATCAAGTCGTACCATCTGGCTTGTTACAAAATGACACCAGTGAATCCCTAGTAGTGTAACCAGGTTTCTGCAGATAGGTGGAACTCAAGAGATAGAGCTTCCAGTCCACCTAGGAGGACCACTGTTATCTCAAACCCAGAAAGGGAGAGCTCATCAACCTTGGTTGGCTGTCTACCTCAATTTTCCCGGAATCTCCATCCCATATGTCGCAGCATTATGCAGTCTCCGACCAGTGACTAGATTTCTGGCAACTTTTTGGAGTTGCTGATCATCCCGAGTTCTCCTTTCTGTCAGATCAACCACCTCGGCGTCTCTTCATTCCCCAAGTTTCTTAACTTTATTGTTTATTTGTTTTCATTTCACTTTGTTCATGTCTAATTCTTACGTCTTAGGCGAATGTTCATTCTTTCAAGAAGCCACCTACTGTAAGTGACAACTCAAAATCCCTCATATGTCTCCTATTTTGGAGTGATTTTCATTCTTTTGGAGTGGTTTCCATTCTTATTGGAGTAGTTTTTATGAGGGACTAACTCTTTTGGAGGGTGACTTTTTCACTCCATTACATGTGGAGAGAGAATGTAGAAATGATCTTTGCTTATGGAAGCATGTCAAAATGGTTAAAGAGCACCTCAAAGGAAAACATGTCTTCTCTGATTTTATCTGTTCAAATAAACATGGAAGCATCTAAATCGAAAGCAGTATCATTTGTCTTCAGAGCTCAACTATAACAAGCTAAAGATGCGAATTCTGATTGTAGATTGTGTCATTCTGAGAAAAGAAAAAAAAACAAGGGGAACCCTCGCCCTGTGTTTGTAGTGGATAAACCCTCATGCGTACCAAACAATGGCTACATACATTATTTGGCATGCACAGGGTTTATCCACAGCTTCTGTCTTGGGAGCATTCGGAAGTAAATCATTTTGGTGCTGCCTGGTCTTCATGTGTCAAAATGGAATACCAGACGAATATTGGAATTTGGCCATACATTGATCATATCGCGGTCAGCTGGCTATTTTGTCAAAAAATGATAAATGTGGACATCACCTTTTAATAACATATCACATGCACTGGTACAACACTTAATCAACAACATGCAGCGCTTAGCACAGCCTGTAACTTCAGGAAGGTCGGGAGGTGCAGTTGGCTTTTTCATGGTAGGGACACTGGGGTGACTGCTATGATTTTTCATGTACGTACAGTTGTGCTAAAAAATATTCATGCCCTTTGGAAAATAACTTACTTTTCTAAATTCTTCATTTGTAAAAGCTATTATGTTGGTACTTCCACTATATCTTTTGGCTGTTTGTTGCAATACACAAACTGACGTGTGTTGGCTAAACTCATTTGCATATTAATCGTTTCTTTTTTGCTCCTGGTCAAAATTATTCATACCCCAGGTTTACATTGTCCGAAGTCTTTTCTTAATAGTCAATAGCATGGCCTCTATTCTTGATGACTGCCTCAAGAGAGTTCCTATAAGTGTCCACAAGCTTTCTGCATGCCTCCTGTGGAATGTTGACCCACTCTTCCTTGGCAAAAGCCTTCAGCTGGGTCAGGTTGGTTGGCTCCTGGCCATCACTCTGGTCTTCTTCTCCCATCACAGATTCTCTATTGGATTTAGCTCAGGACTTTGACTTAGCCATTTCGGTACATGGACATCATTGCCCTTGAACCACTGCTTTACTACCTTGGCGGTGTGCTTAGGGTCATTGTCCTGCTGGTATATCCAGTGACGTCCAAGCTACAGTTTCTCAGCAGACACTTTCACATTGTCATCCGGGATCTTTAAATAATCCTCCTTTTTCATGATGCCCTGTATCTTAATGAGGTTTCCGGTGCCACTAGCAGAGAAGCAACGCCATAGCATTATGTTGCCACCATCATGCTCCTGGACTCGCCACAAACATCTGCCGGAGTCGAACAACAACCCATGGATGACAACCAAGGCCTTAATTGATACCCTTGACAAGGTAGGGACGAAGGTGTCATGGGCAACCGTCCAGCAAGTATTGCACAAAGGAGGTTTCCACAGATGCAGGCCAAGGAAGACACCACTACACAGGAAGAAACATCAGAAGGCTCATCTGGCATTTGCTAGAGCTCATCTGAACCAAGATTCTACCTTTTGATCATCAGCCCCGTGATCTGATGAGAAAAAGATGGCTATGTTTGGCCATATGGATATAGCCTTTGTTTGGAGAAAGCAAGGAGAGGCATACAAGCCAAAGAACACATTCCCAACTGTCAAGCATGGTGGTGGCAACATAATGCCATGGGGTTGCTTCTCGGCTAGTGGCACCAGGAGCTTCATTAGGATATAGGGATCATGAAAAAGGAGGATTATTTAAAGATCGTGGATAACAGTGTGAAAGTGTCTGCTGAGAAACTCCAGCTTGGACGTCACTGGACCCACTGGTACCAGCAGGACTTAGACCCCAAGCACACCGCCAAGGTAGTAAAGCAGTGGTTCAAGGACAATGGTGTCCATGTACCGAAATGGCTAAGTCAAAGTCCTGAGCTAAATCCAATAGAGAATCTGTGACGGGAGATGAAGACCAGAGCGATGGCCAGGAGCCAACCAACCTTACCCAGCTGGAGACTTTTGCCAAGGAGGAGTGGGTCAACATTCCACAGGAGGCATGCAGAAAGCTTGTGGACATTTATAGGAACTCTCTTGAGGCAGTCATCAAGAACAAAGACCATGCTATTGACTATTAAGAAAAGACTTTTGACTATGTAAACCTGGGGTAAGAATAATTTTGACCAGGAGCAAAAAGAAACCCGGGCCGTGTCTATTAGTATGCAAATGAGTTTAGCCAATACACGTGTGGGTTTGTGTATTACAACAAATAGACAAACAATATAGTGGACGTACCAACGCAATAGCTTTTATAAATGAAGAATTTAGAAAAGTAGGTTATATTCCAAAGGGTATGAATAATTTTGAGTACAACTGTACATGTACCCGTTGTGACTGACCTCCCTGTTCATCTCCCTAGGGGAGAACCTAGAGGGATGCTGTACTAAGTGCCCAGTGCAAAATTGTGTGTATTCAGACCTGGGAATTATGCAGGCTGAGAATGCTTGGACAGTTGCAGTGGCCATTCCTAGTGGTGTATCCAGTGGGAGCAAGGGGCAACTTCTTTCTTTGCTTTAGTACTTACTTCTATTAATGGTATATAAAGGAGTTCTACCTCAAAAAAGGTGAAAAAAGTACATAAATCAAAATGTGACAAACCAGAATGTTATAGAAACTGACCCAGGAGATGTTGGAATTGCAAAGCTTCTGTACTGCCTGTTCCTTGTCCTATTTTTGGAGGCGCCTTGCATCTCAATGGAAGACTTTGGGACACTTGGTGGTGGCAAACATACCAGTCCTTTTACCAGTTCTGAGCATGCACGCATTGTTCTGAGCATGTTTGTGTAGTTCTGAGCACCTGCAATACCGTGAAAAAGGACCAGTATATCTGCTGCCACATATTTGTCAAAGTCCTCCATTTGGTCCATGACGCCATATTAGAGGACATTGTCATATTCCATATGCACATTTAATTAAACTTCTCTTCCACTGGAGACCTGTGAGGACGCCATTAATATTATCTTAGTAGTCCATTTGGCGTCGATCTGCGCACTTCCACATTCGAAAACGAGGCCTTATGTGTCAGCTTCAAATCTTAATATGATCAGACGGTTGAAAGAAAGGTGTCAAGACACAAAATACATAAAGGGTACCGGTATGTTAGATTCAGACTTTTCAGGCTGCAAATTTTTTCGGAAGAGTCTTTCAGGATGACTTGACTCGTAAAATCAAAAGAAAAATAACTGCAATTTACCGCGAACTAAGGTACCTGTTTCTGCATGTGTGATGGGTGTGTTTTAAACTGAAGTGGCGTCACACTTACGAACTGGATACTGCACGCACTGTGTTGACTCCGTGGGCACGCACCACTAAGTTCAACACAGAGAGCCTCGGTTTTGATGCGGATATGTGCAGACGGCACTATTGTGAAATCCGTCAATTGCATCGCGTTAACAGAACACTTCGTGCATTAATCTTGTTAACAATTGACTGAAGATTTTTGTTTTGTTTTTCAAGGCACTAGTTGCAATATCAAGATTTTTTGCGAAGTTGCGAAGTAAGGGGAGCAACCCAAATTATTATTTTGAAACTCTCTTTATGACTGATGAAAACAGATGGACTTGTACCTAAACCATTCCAATATGAAAATATGACATCACTTTTGTCATGAACACATAAACTCTGATCATTAATAATGTGTGTTGCATAGTAGCTATACACATTGATGTATTAAAATACTGCACAGTGATATTGTTGCTAAGGCATCTCATAGTGTGAAGGTTTCGAAAATGTTTCATCGATTCATGTAAACCATTGTCATGGCTACAGGACTAAATCTATTCAGGGGCATGAGGAATCCCCAAAACTCCGCCGGGGTCAGCTTGGAGGTACTGGTGATATTTCACAAAGCTGCTTGTTGCATGGGCTGTTTCAGCATCCTGGGCTCTATCACAAGCCTCTGAGATAATAGGGCAAATGTCAATCTGGCTTAAGTGGAGCACTTCAAGAACCTATCAGAGGTGAAGCTTGCAGTTGGAAGATGGTGTTCCTCACATCCTGGGTGAAGAAAAGGGGACTTGTAATGGAGGGCTGGGCTTGATCTTGGTTCCAAGATTTTGGCATTCCTCCTTTTAGCTGAAATAGATCGATTCCAATTACAGAGGGCGCTACATTTATTTGGGTCCTTTTGTACCTGTGAGTTAAGGTCTTGGACACTTCGTTCGACAGTGCTTGTATTTCTCATGGTTATTTCCCCAACTTTCCTGGGGATCAAATTAACAGCTGCGTTTGAACTGTGTATTTAGTTATTCTTGTCAGTTCATGATGTCACTTGATGGGGAATTGGACAAAAATAGCATCCTGAGCTCAAAGTCTGAAAATCTTTTGCATCAAATTCCATGTTTAGGTGATTGCAACATACTTTTAGGACATGCTAATGGATTTTCTGAAGAATAAAAATGAACAAGCCAGAAAAATCATAGAGAAAGTGATCAAAATCGCACCCCAGTACATTTTCAGTTGCTGTTGCTGCCAGGCCAATTGTGCGCATGCGTGCATGAATTTATCAGTGAAAAGGTCTACTGAGAAGGGAGGAGCAGTAATTAGTAATACATTATGTTGAATAATGATCCTTTAGTCTGATGTAGCTTTCAACTTTGTCTCTGAGAGCCGTTGTGTTTGGGGGGGGGATGGGCCAGGTGGTAAGGGTTTGTAGTTTCCAATCATTAGATCGGGGGGGGTTCAACTCCAGCTGGTTGAAGTATGTTGTGATTTTAGGCAAGTCCTTTTATCTCTTTATACTTGTACCTCTCTCCACCCAGGAGTAAATGGGGACCTGTTAAGGCAGATTATGGTTATGTTAAGCCATTTGTGCCTTAACATGGCAGCACATAGGGCAAGTACTTGTATACTGCCCAGGGAGCTGAGATGGTTTCAGGAATCTCCAGATGTTGTGAACCTAATGTGTAGAGGTAATGATAACATATCTGCCTTTGAATTACAGGTACTGTGAGATATTGTGCAGCTTATATATGCAGTGATAATATTATTATGTCAAATATATGATTTGGTAACTTATTCCACTCTGTAAGTTCTGGAAACAAAAGAATTTTTGTATACTGTTCTCCCGAAAGGTTGGTTTCAGTGGTACATATTGCCCATTATTGATCTACATGTCATTGTTGGTGCAGCCTGGAGGATGGATGTTGGGACAGCTGACTACCCATTGTGGATCAAAGTTAGGAGTGCTATGTGACATCTCTGTTGTAGAGTATTTCATTCCATGCTAGTGACCGTATCAGTCACACTGGATAGGCTGGTGTAATTATCATAGACAAAGTGTATCAAGCTGGTTGATATATTTTGTTTCCCATGGATCCCAGACAGCAGATGCGTACTCAAGATGAGGATGAACGAAAACAAAATATACTGTAGCTTTTGTCGAATGTCAGCATTTGTGCAGGCCTCGTCTCAACATTCACAGCACCTGATTTACTATCATAACCATGTGATCATTTCGATAATCCCACATGAATTTATGAGATATGTATAGTCTTCAGCACTGGTAATGCTTGACTGACTCCAGACTTAAACCTGAATGGGACTGCTCACTCCAACTCTGGAGGCTGTCTTTGTCTTCCTGCAGCTTGGTCCGATCAGTAAATCTTTGTGTTTCTCTATAGTCCTTGAGTGGGACCAAGAGAGGACATGATTTTCCTAGCAACGGTGGCTCCTTTGGCGGCAACTGCACTTCACATGGTTCATGAACGACTATGGTTGCTATCAACAAAACGAACACTCCCCACCGGCATGGCTCTTTTCAACTGATGAGGGGGTGCTCCTGCTCAAGGCAGATAAAAAATACAGTCGTCTGCAACGAGACGTTCCTCGTACTGTGACCCATCGGCAATGTCATTTACATGTATATAGAGCAGAAATAGTCATTCTTATCATTAAACTGTTGAACAATAGTGTATGGTTGACATTTTATCTTTGGAGCTTGGCAGGAACAATGCCTGCTAGCACTGGCAGGAGATCTGTAGGGGTTGGGCGTAGACATCCTGCAATGATCCTCATGGTGTAACATCCAGTTTTCTAGTGTGGATGTAACTTACATCGGCTAAAATCAAGGCATAATATTACAGTATTAAAATTTTTAACCTTTAAAACTTTCAGAAATTAAAACCTTGTATTGCCAGGTATGTGTGAAGATTTGAATCTTTGCGGTCTTATGATGCAGCTGACCAGTCAATGCTATTTTCAGCAGAGTTTGTTTATATGTCAGTATCTCCTATTGATCTGAAGAAGTTTCTCTGGAAACAGTCATGTTCGAAATTGTTCAAGTCATCATCCGGTTTACACAACATGGCAAAATCTAATCAACCATAACTAGTAGCGAGATGGCCACTGCCATGACGCAGTTATAATGACACAATAACTATGAATAGTCAATGGTCCCAGATGTAGACAGGTTAAAACATAAGCATAAAAGTGATAGGACTTCAAAACAAATCAAAGTTATTATTCTATGTCTGGTTTCCAGACCCAATGATTCTCACTACCTTCTCTCTGTTCAAGGGTCCGTTATCACCCAATGTTACATAACAAAAACCGAGGAATTCATCCGTTTCTGAAAATATCGAAACTTATTGTCAGTGTTCGGATAGTTTTGTTGATGGTCCAGCATTTACAGTTATTTTTGCATACTAATCAGTGGATGTGTATAAGTAAGACACGTTTAAAACCATTACGATTAGTCATGATATAAGTATGAACAGCAATGGATCTTGGAATTCTCGAGTTTTAAGCTCTCGTTGGCTCATTTTTTAATTCAAAGTTAACCCGGAGTTGCAACTTTGTTAAAGTAAAACAACCGACATGCATGCTTCTAAAGTTTGGGGGGGGTAGTCCTCATTATTTTTTGTGCCATTGTGGAATATTTAAAGTAGATGCTGAAAATGAAATAATGGAAGACATGAAATAGTTTCCAATGCAGATTGGGCTTCCCCGGTGCCCCTGACATCTTGGGTCATAAACTATATTTAATCATGGGTGATACCTGACCTACACGTATGATTTTATCAAGAGTTGTCATAAATCGTCAGGTCATAGGGAACTAAACTGTGCCACCAAAGGACCATTGGCGCTATGTAAAACATGCCACCTTTGGTTACTCGCAAAGAGGATAGATTTGTCCTCATGGTGTGGGTGAAAGAAGACGAAGCTGGCAGCACGCTTGCATTCTGATGGTAAACACCCGTTACATTCCTGTTCAACCATTACGGTGTTGTGATCTCAGCCATTAAAGACTGGATTGGATGTGTGTACATGCTTGCCCTGAGATAACTGGGAAAATGCAGACAGCCGGGTAGTGAGGCTTGAAGGTGTTCATCTTATACAAATATTGACTGCTTCCAGTGCATGGTGTTGTAAAACTAGCCTCTTGAGGTGATCCATGGAGCATTGCATTTTCCAAAAGGGAAGCCGAAGGACCCTAGAATGCTCCATGGATCATCCGATAGAGGTTAGTTTTATCAGTCCACGAGATAAAGCAGTCAACCTCCAACATTTTGATTAATTTCATCTAAATGCATAGAAAAAGGACTTGTACTGGAAATTAAGTCCTTGTTTCATTTTTTTTTTCTTCAAAATGACAGTTTGCCAGAAAAAAATAAACTCACAGGGAGTGAAGTCCACTAACCGTCTTTAATCAAGTATGCTTTTCAACAATAATGTCGTCAGTTACTTTCTTGGGTAATTGCAAATGATAGATTGTACTTAATATGGGATGCCTGTAGGCAAACACAAAGCCCTTCGACCCTACCCTGCTGTGGTACCCTTAAAACATCTGGTTATTATTTCATGGATATTTCACTTTCCTCCAATCTCACCTCTGAAAACAAGATAGCAAAAATAGTGAATGCCATGTGACTGGCTCTTGGCCAGTCAAGCTACAGAATTTGTGGGCGATGTGTTATAAATAATGAATCTATAGGGCCTAATATGAGTGCAGTGGTAGAAATAGTTTCCTTTGGTTATACTTGTTCGGGGTGTTTTACATCACACAATAGAGGGAACCTAATATGACGCTTTTAGCGTCGTTCTGCGCACCTCCGCGTTTGAAAACGAGGCTGTAGGTGTCAGCTTCAATTCTTAATACGATCAGACTATTGAAATTAAGGAGTCGACATAAAATACATAAAGGTATGTTAAATTCAGACTTTTCAGGCTGCAAATTTTTGTGGAAGGATGACTCGAAATCAAAAAAAAAAAAATAATGGCAATTTACCGCGAACTAACATACCTGCGATGGTCATATATCTTGTGAAGTGGGCATGGTTGAAACTGAAGTGGCATCACACTTACATGTACGAACCGGATACTGCATGTACTGTGTCGACCCCGCGGGCGCGCGCGACGAAGTTCAACACAGAGAGCCTCGGTTTCGATGCGGATATGCGCAGACGACGCTAATGTGAAATCCATCTATAAACACATAAGCCACCTCTTAACACTATTTGACTGCGTTTCTTTCTGTTCCAGCTACGAAAAAAGGACTGGATGGCATTAAGGTCGACTACTGAAAGAGCAGAGCACATGAAACAAGTCTTGAATTTCCCGTCTTGACACGGGTAATTCAGCAATCAATACTTCAATTTTCATTCCGTTTTTGATTCCATTGTAATGATGGTCTTGTGAAGATAATTTGTTTTCCTGTTTTTTTCAGAGGGTCGTAAGACTTTACTATTGTTCTTAGAGTGTTTCTTGCACATGTGCCCCGCAAACATACGTCGTGGAAGCTCTGTTCAAAAGTGGCTTGGGGTAAATGAACTTTATGGTCAAGGCGCTAGACATGAAGTACCTTTACCCTGTCTTGCGGATGTCAGATATTTTTAACACAAGGCTGGAAAGTGAAGTGCACAATGTACAAGAGAAATGTTCGATCCGTGGGAGTGGACATTTTGTCGAAACGTTTAGCAGAATGTGTAGTTTGCATTCCTCTCAATCATGCTTAATTTGCTTAAACTCCCATTTACTCAGAAAAACAGTGTACCAACAATGTTAATGCACTCTGTTTTTTGGCAGTATATTTGGCTATTGACCAATTGATTAATTACGTTTTTTAATGTAGGGAAGCGTGTTTTAGGGGGCACCGTGGTTTATTTGGCACTCCGCCCAGCCCTTAGAAATGTATAACAAATGCCCGCGAAGAAAGTGCGGTGGGTGCGCGAAAGACATGTTCCTTTCCAGCGTGGGCATCACAGAGTGATTATCAAGGGGTTAACCCGTTACCATGAAAACTAGCTTTTTGCACTGTAATAGCTGATTTGTAGTCTCTTCACTTTCGCAATCTATGATTCCATAGTGTGTGACCCGACTTGATGATTATTGGGGTCATGGCAGAACGCGGAATGAGTGATTTTGGAGTGAAAATTCACAGTCTTGATTGTAAAAGTTTCACGTGAAGCGTACATGTGATATTGTCATGTTCACTCTTTATTGTTCTTCAGCTGTTTGTTTGTGTGGCGACTCGTATGATTTACACTTGGGTTTCGATCTTTATTCCACACTCTTCAAAACTGTAGAAGGCCAAGTCCAAGGTCGCACTCTGGCCTGGCATTCGGGGAAGTTGAGGAATTGGGAAATTGAGAATTTGGGAAATTGAGAACTGAGGAATTGATTCGAGGAATCCGTGGAATATGGAATTTTCATGTAAAGTAAATAAAGAATAAAAGATTTAAATTGTAATTAACTGTGATCAAACCTAAATATTTGAACCCTCAAAAGTTGGCATGTAAATAAAACTCTATCTGCCCGTCTTCCTTTGCCTTGGCATCCTTACACTAATAATTTAAGTGGACCTCCTTAATAGATGGCCGGTCATGACATTAATGTATGTCCATCAGATAATTTGAGAAGTTTGGTTACATTGCACAATTTGTTTTTGCTTATTTAATGGCCTGGTTGATTATAGTGTCTCCCGTTTTATTGGCTAATTTTTGTTTTGTGTATGACCTTTAAAGAATACTTTTATATTATTATATATTTCTGGTAATGACACCAAGGATATTCCTCAAAAGCACCCTAGGCACTGTAGCACGCAAGTCGGAAGAAACCTGTAGAGGGAGACAATGAGAAGCAGTTACAGTTTGGAGATGGGAGGAAAACCCCAGAGGAATATTCTGGGTAAAACCCACGGAATCAGGTAGGGACTGATATGAAACAATTTAGTCTTTAAGTCATTAAATTAAGCGTTTCCCATGTCGACGTCGCATAGGTACTTTATGTCTTTATTTTTTACAAGGGTTAAATTGTGCCAGAGAAGCTAGTTTCTTAAATAATTTAAATAATTTATTCACTTAGAAAGCGCAGAATTTCATGCAAATCTGTTCAAATGCGCTGTACAATGAAGACATTAAACTTGGTCGAGCGAATGGAATGCAAGGGCGCCTCAAGCAGCCGCCAAACGACACACTTTCACAGGAGACAATGAGAAGCAGTCATAGTTCTAGATATGGGAGGAAAACCCTCGAGAAGAAATTGCTGGGTAAAACGGAATCAGGTGGGGATTGAAAACCCAATCCACGTGTGGACCCAGCTGGGAATCGAGCGAGGAAAGAACTTTGCCAACCCGACTACCCGTTCATATCCCATTGCAATGAAATCGACTAAAAGTCGCCCATAACATTTCCAATCCTGTTTATTTTCTCAGCTCAAATTTGACGACGTTGTTCGCAGTATGTCAGGTTTTAATTTTTCCCCTGAATCCGTGAAAATGTGCTGTAGGAAAAAAGATGGACTTTTATATCATTCAGAAATTTGCTCGCAATTGTCTCCGGATTTACGCCCTCACGGGTTGAACACGAATGAATGCAGCGAGGTTGTGTATGATAACACGCCTGAAACGAAATGTGAAGTAGTAAATGTCTAAAATGATCAAGCTTGGCATAAATTAGCTGTCATAGTAAATGATGGAACTCCTTTAGTAGAAATCTTTCGTTAAATCCCTGAGAGAGAATTTGTTTCACATCAACGGCCTGGAAATTTCATTAAAATATCCTGTGGAAGGACTTTCAATCGATATTGTTTGAGGCCCGACTTGTGGGGGATAGCAGACGCACAGGTAGCCATCTCGTCATCATTTGATACCAAGGTTAGGGAGGAAATGATCGGCTAAGTGCTGCTTACGGGTTTCATATCTATCACAGATGTTGCTCTTAGCTAATTACATTGCAAATCGATGACATTCCTATGGAGATTTAATTTCCTAATGCCCGCGTTGAGGCTTGAATATTGTCAGGCCACCTCGTTTTTTTACGCTCTTCATGCCCATTAAAGCTATTACTAATCCATCCCGTTCGCCCCTCAGGACTTGAGAACTCGCAGAGTATTTTCCCTTGACAGAGCACGCGTATAATGAAAAGACACATATTTTCAGGCTAGCTTTCCGTATAGGTCAAAGCATTTTCAAAGATCAGTGTTACAATATCGGCCAGTCAGCTTCTGTATCAAATCTAACACAGAAATTACGCTTTTCGCCAAAAAGTACTGTACCAATGCAAACTACATTTTGTGCTAGACATCGTTACATGATTAAACAATATACAGCTGTTGAGAGAATAAATCTGAAGATATGCCTCTAGAAAAGCAATTAAAACGAGCCTGAAACTCAAAGTAATCAAATCCATATTCAAGATTGGCACACATTTAATTTTATTTTTGTGTGTATCGAAAGCCGTTGCCCAAAGGCATGTCTGAAAATACAGGAATTGATTGACTAAATTCCAACCTGTTAAATGATGCCAAGTGTAACCATTGAAATGGTTGAAAAAAAATTGAAAAGCGAAGAATTTTAAGTTTTTTCTTTCATCAATAATGTAAACGTTTGCATTTGAAGATTAGAGTCGACTCTGATAGAGTTCGAATTATTGTGGTACTGGTATGCCGCTTTATGGCACATAATGAATGGGTAACGTCGTTTGAGACCGGCTCGGGAATGGACGCCGATAATGTTCCTCACTTTCGGCTCAGGCACTTTCAGCTTCCATTCTCCTGAACTTGTCTGAAATACCGGCCAAGCACATACTACGATAGGCCGTGTCCAAATCACTTGGCTACGGCTGGAAATTACGCTCGAGTTTATGGCAGTATGTTATGTATATATGTATTTCAAATATATATTTTCAATTAATTATGAGTGCAGCTGTTGCGTTTGTTGAGAAAAATAGGTGGTATTTTGTTGAATTTTCGAGAAAACACAAAATTACGATTACACAAACTTGCTTACGACATAATTGCAGGCAACGTAGCTGAATCAGTGGGTGTGCTGAGGGGTTGGAACGGATTTGGGGTTTGGGTTATAAAGCTCACTTTTTCGCCACTGAGAACCACGGTAGGTCCACACCTGATCAGTATTCAAAGTATAACTTACAAGGTGAATTGTGATTATTATAGAACTCGTCAGACGGCTGCAGTCAAAAAAAGAAAGTAAATGTACAAACAAAGAGAACGAGCCAGAACTCAAAAGGTGCATAAAGATTTACTTTTTAAAAACTTTAATTAGGTGGGTTCCTTGGTTGGGGATTTTCTTTCAGCTTCACCAATCACCAGTGGAGCTACGCTTGACTGTAGAACCAGTTATCGTCAATACATGTACCAACACCCCCCTAAAAAAAGCTGTGTAAATTAATGCAAGAGGCATCTTATTGTTGGTGTTTGCTAAGATTTAAATTGCCGTTTCTGCACAGATAAAATGTGGACGTCGTAAGTCATTTTCAAATTAACATCTTAACAAGGAGTCGTATGCACACAGCAAAATCATTGTCGTTCAGCTTTGGATAACCATAGGGGAAAAATGACAAAATGGAACCGCCGACGAAACCCGAGTGGTAGAGTGGAGGCACACAACGGTCTTTGTGAACAGGATTTTGAGGTATACAATCCTGATTTTTGCCCTGTTCGTATAGGTTGATTTCACGCATCAGATACTGAAGATGCAGCTTTTACTCCCAAAGTGTGACACAAACGAGACCGGTGCATTTGGGCTTAAGGCACGTCTTGCCATCTCTGAAATGAGCTGCTGTAAATTAGAGCTGAACGCCGTAGACGTGCCGTCCACGATATCACACGTGTTACCTGTTGACTCTTACCGCCTACAATAATCATTTCTGGCTGGCTGATAAAGTCGTCTTGGCCTAATTCAAAAACATATCTGATCTGCATCGATGTTGTCTAATCATGAAGCATAGGCAAAGAAAAATCGGATAAAGTATGCAAAGACATCTACTGGAGTGAGACGCAGAGCGTGTCACGCGCTTCTCTACATGTCCCATTCAATGTCGTAGAGAACTTGTTGCGTGCCGGAAGTGACGGGTGTACGCATTTACCGTCTAATGCGATAAGAGGTAGTGCGAAGGCGGCAGTTGCGCCACTACTCAGTTTGCGCTCTGCCGCCCATGCGTTGACTCCAGCTTGAACCTGAGACTGCTGGAGACAATAATTGCGACGTTTTCCCCATAACGAGATTTCGACGTTCTAGTGGGTGTATCCAACGCTCTTTAAGAACTATTTCAGCTTCCTTCGCACCACTGAGTAGACCACTGGACTTTTTAAAACCTTGTTGAGAAACGATTCTCATCTCATTTAAGTCGGTAGTATGATAGATCAATCATCATATTCATTAGCAGTATTCATTTAAACTGCTTGCAGCTTTCTGACCAACCAGTCTGAGTTCACACTCTCGCTCACTTGCACCTGTTTCAATTCGCACAGCATACCGGTTGGCGTTTTTTTTCTAGTATCAGCTTCATAGAGAAGCGAAGAACTCACCAACGTCTTCTGTTATTACTTTGACGAACGATATCACAAGCTTGATTTTTGTTGGCGGAAATGATGGGAACAAGACCAACAGTCGCTTTGGTTTTTCTACTGTCGTTTTTACTTTTTTGGAGCAAAGACGTCGATGGTAAGCAATTGTAATATTTTGTTTGTGTGTATTTTTAAAAATAGATATACACAATTTATGTCAGGTCATTTAGGGTATCATCTAATGAATGTGTTATTATTGTATTCCTATTTTAACACGGTAAAACTGCATGCCTTCAAGGTTGCGTTGGTCAATAGGTTACTGAGGGGCAGATGTATATTGTCTATGCATCTAGGCCCAAAGTGGTTTTCCTGCAGTTTTCAGTTTGAGGAGCCGAAATGTGTTTTGTCGATTACTTTTCGGAAAACAACGGCCAGCATACATCTTTTTTCGCTGCGTTCAATTATCCAATTTATCAGAGTCAGTTTGACCGGTGATTTTCAGTGGAATGTTAATTTCATTTTCGTTAAACGCAGTTAACTTCGCAAAATGAAAATTAAAAAGCTACGCAACTTTTCTTCCCTACCAGAAGTCGCAACAGTTGATATGGCTGTGGACCTATTCATGTTCAAATTACGTGCAAGACAATATATATTTTATATAAAAAGAAAAAAATGTAACGGGGAAAAATGGCACACTTCAAGTAAGAATAAAAATAAAGAAGAGACTTGAAGAAAATAGAACTCTTGGGGAACTCGCTAAAAAAACTTTCAAAATGATCAAAAAGGGAGGAGTCGCAAGAAGTCTAAAAGAATAGGGATACGGAAGCTGAAACTTGATTCCAACAACAAAATCTTTTATTTCTTCTAAAAATACCCCCCCCCAAAAAAAAAGGAAAGTAACGGGAGAACTAAAAAACAGGACTGGGTCAAAAATCAGATTTAAAAATATTCGCCTAAAGACTTGAAAATCTAGCCAAGAGAATTGCAGAAACCAAACCTAAAATGTAGACCAAAAGACCAAAATTAATTTTTTAGAAATTAGAAATTAGACCAATCCTAGACCAAAGTAAACCCGCCACAGAATCAAGGTAAGGCTTAACTAATCTAAAACAAGACCAACCCAAACTTAAAGAAAAAAGCCAATAACCAACAAAGCCAACAAAATTAACACAGCACCTAAGAAAAGTTACAGATCAATTCAACTCAATTTGACTCCTATTCGGGCAGAATGTTCATATAGCTCATGTTGTTAAATCTTACAATGCAACAGTACACCGCATGCTTGTATAACGATATTGAATGGCGATTTGGAGTATCGTAATTTCACGCAACATCGGATGACATGCTGTTTAAATCGGTTCAAATGGTCGGGAAAACCTGCACTATCGGAACAAAATCGGGCTCCTTGCTGCAATTTGCAATCATTTGGGCAAGCAAAACAGTTTTTTTTCATTACGACGAGGATTATGTAAAAACATAAAAAGCTAGTGATCTGCAAAGCAATGTCGCTTGGTCTGGATTTGTTTTAGTTACTTACACAAACGTTCTTTTAGGTTACCTGCAACATCCCGATCATCTTATAAAAAAGTCAATGTTTTCGGTTTTTGTTTTCAGTACACACTAACTCCACTTGTTTACTGTTAAATTGAGCAACTCCCAAAGTTTTTCTCAGGTCTGTATCAATTGCAGAAATATGACCAAAATTACTAGATCCATCGGGTTCAGCTGGCCGCTGATGTACTGTTACCAGAGGTAATCGGTGTTTCAGCGTGTTTGACTTCTAGTTATTTCGGAAAACCACTAGCGCTCATCTGGCCGGAAAAGGCACCAAGGTTGACCTTAGGATAAAGCCTCAGCTAAGAAGCCGTCAATTTAATTAATCGTGCTTGTCACATCCCTTCTTAATTTGCATCCCAAATCCAAAAATCTTCATTTTTATTTCAAGTTCCTCTAAAACCAGAAGGTTGTTCTTGGGTTATTGCTTTTTGAGATGTACAACTGAATATCCTTTTTCGCTGAACCTTTTTTTCGCGGAGGAACCGTCTCCCTGGAAAAGGTGGTGAAAAATTCTCAAAGGAGAGTCATTATATCTGGGTTTTTGTTTGGAAAAGTTCAATTCTTGATGAAAAATTAAAGGTTACATTTGACGCGGAGAGATCTTAAGATTAACTCTTTGATAGAGACACTTTTCATTTTGTTTTGGGGTGGCGAAAGGGAAAATAACATATGACGCCATCAGTCAAAAGTCTTGTCAAGTTCTGTCTTACTTTGGCTTTTAAGTAGCAAGTGATAGAAAGATTCTTTACGTCTTTTGCTTTGACGCAAGAAATGCACTTTAAGATAAATGAAAATTGGGTATGAGGGCGATACGATAAACAGCCAAACATGAACTCTTTGGAATTTAAAACAGTGAAAAAAGTAACATTATTATAATGAACCTTACTTTTTGTTGGTAAAGTCCGTGCTTGCAATGGGTCTAACATAATTTTAAGGATTCTTACGTTTTAAGAAAAGTTACAAGAAAAGGAAAATTAATGGAAAACATTTTCGTCAGTGACCTTTTTCCTTTTCACCAAGGGCGTCACAGTGATTTTTTTTTACGAAATGGGACAAACTTATCATTAAAGAGTAAAGACCAACTCCAACTGTTTTAAATGTTTTGAAAATAAACTCTTATTGCCTTTAGTGTTTAATAAATCATATATTCATTACCAAATCATGTCTCTATTGCGTCTGTATTTTTTGTAATTTTGCCGAAACTTTTGAACGTTGTCTTTGAGATTTATGAAAATTTTCCACAATCTGACCGCTGGTGGCGCTGTTGAGAAACGAAATCTGGATGATGTAATACCGGAGAAAACATTGAAACTGGTATCCGTTTCACGACTGGTTGCGCTACGAATGTACATATACTGTCCATGAAAATGGAGCTACATGTGCGTGCACCGCGTGTCGGGGATCGATCTGTGTGCAGGCTCTACTGTGCCGCATTATCTCTTTTCGGTCGAGAGTTGATGCTCCTTTCTTCATGACTTACAATAATGCCCAAATCGTGCGTCTTGATGGACGTACTAGAAATTCTGCGAAAGAACTGGGATTGAAATTCTTCGAGTTTCCGAAGAATGAGAGTATTCTTCAAGTTCGTGCTGTCGTCCGCAGCTATGCGTGCTATGGATGCATACAGCACGTGCACTGTGGTATTTCCTCTCCACGGTAATACATCACAGAAATCAATATACATTATGCTAATGAGTCGTGACGACACGTCCATTTTTACAACTGCAGACTGGACTCCCAGGAAAAATAGGTACAAAGACTGTGTTTTATTAACACAAAAGCGTGTGTTGCAAGGGAGATATTGATATGTGCTAATTTAATTAGACTTGGTTCTTCTGAATAGGATTCAATATGAGAAAAAACAACATCGTTGGAGTTGGTCTTTAAACTGCTTGGTAAAATAACGCGTTTGGGCGTATAGACGAGACAAAATGGAATACTCGACGAAAATGTCTACTTATGGTTAAATTCGATGGTGTGACAAATGACGAAATTAAAAGCTTGAAGCAAACTTAATCTATATATTCCAGTGGACGAATTGGCAGTACAAATCCGTGAATTTGAATGAAACGCGCTTGAAATTACTCAACTAAACTTAACTAGTTTTATATAAGCTGACAACATCAACCTTCAAGAACTGATGAAATTCTCTTCGTTTCATTTTGGAGATTGCAAAATGGTAACAGTTTACCCCGGATGCCCCACTGCAATTTTGGTTGATTGTAAGATGGTTCTAAATTTCCAGTTTTTACCCTTGTAATTGCACTAGCCGAGACCTTTATTTAGCCAGGGTAAAAAGCTAAGAATAATTAACATTGGAAATTAATGTGATCCTCGATCTCTCTAAAATGAATGATATAAATACATCAAAACAAAACTGAACACTGCTCACCAGATGGTAATGCCAAGCTTTCGGTGCTCGGCACCTTCATCAGGGGAGTTAAGGCTTGTTCAATCAATCGCAAGGGAAAATAGGGCCTAAACGCGGTGAATTCAACGTTTATAATACTTAAACAACCAAGACCCATTAAGCATTAGCTACATAAGTAGAAACTCTCTGTAAAACGCTGACTCCATGAGAAGTCTTTAAACGTTGGTTGAATAGAAAGAACATAAAGCAGCCTTTATTGTAGGCGTAACTTCATTTGAAAAAGATCCTGTCAGTACTCCCCTTTTTTTAGAGAGAGAGAGAGATGGCGTCATTTGGAAATACATTTATCGATTACTTTGGAGCTGGTACGTCATACACACAGAAACGTCCCTGAGTTGAAAATTCAATAACTGTAAAGCCATAGCAGGTCACTTTATTGACAGCAAAATAATTCCGGTGATTTCGCTGGTTAATTGCAAAACTACGTCCCTCAAAATACTAAGAAAAATCTCTCACATTTTGCCCTTTTTATGGCAATGAGGTCGGCTGAGGTCATTTCACAATTCTTGACAAATTTGTAACCTTAATTCTCAATCCTTGCCGCTGTTTTAGCTACGTGTATGATGTCGGGTTTCGTTTTCTTTAGCCCTGCTGACACAGTTGGGTTATTTTGTAAAGTTTTGTGATTTGTTTTTGAGGCAAGTTGTTACACAACATTTGTTTGGATGTTTGCTTCCCAAACAAAACAATGAAGGGACAGAAGGCAGATTACATACCGTTAATTCATGGCAATCGGCCTGAGCTGAGCATGGATTGAGATCCCTAAATTATAGTTTAGTGCGTAAATGGGTCCCAAATTCGTTTTAGACACTCATAGTAATAACGTATACTTTCTTTCTGATTTTATTTTTCAAGAATTAACTCCAGCATCTGTACGGAGATGAGGTTGATTTCGGTGTTATTGGTTTAAAAAAATTGGCTTTAAAAAACATAAAACACTATTCAATAACTTGCCTTAAAAAGCAACTGAGGTACCTCACAATTGACTTTATATGGATTTTTGAAAATTAATACTATCAAAATTTAATTGCTTGTAATTTGACACCCGATGACATCACAGGACGTCACAAAAGCAAGTACATCTCAATATCAAGGTCTTTGTTATAGTACCAATACCAAGATAGTGACCGATGTATTAATTTGAGGGGTTGTTCAGCATTTCAAATGTACCTGAACTTTGACACTTCATAAACCCTGGAAGTAAATTCAGACAACTTTGATATGAAGATCAAAATGGTTGCTGAACTGAAGATTTCTCAGCGCCCCCCCCCCAAAAAAAACTAAATTCTTGTATGCACATGTAGGAACCAGAGTTGAAGAATGTCTCAAGTTTCAATTTTATACATTATACCATCTTGGAGAAAAGCCGCAGAGAATTGATATTCGGACAAAAAATGAAGGAGAAGATGGACCACTGACCAGGCGGTACCCTATCACCCGAGACAGACGGACAGAAATAAACAAAGATTTAGTCCAACAATTCTATATTGGTGAGCGGTCTCTACCCAAGAACTTAAAAATTACATTGTGTTGGCCTTAAATGTTTCAGCTACATTAATGTCGAATCACTCATTTCCGTTCAAGTTTGAATGCACAATTGATAAAATAATTCAATTTTAATTCCGTTGTGCGGCAATGTGAAAACATTCCTGGTCGCTGTAGCTTTCAGTTGCTGAAGTTTTGTTGTTTGAATCCACTAATAAGCAAACATCTGTAAACTACAAGCGAAGATTTTCAATTGCGATCTTTCATGTTACCACCTTAGAAAGGGGGGGGATATCTATACTGCGTGTATATGGGGGATATTTTATTGTACCACGCGGGGATAAAATGAAATATTTGTATAATACAGAGAGCACTTATGAGAAAACTGAAATATTAAAGTTCAGCATGAGCTTTCGTAGATGCAGCCTTTTCATCATATGCAGTGAAGTGGGATAACCTCAGAGGCAGTAAATACAGTAAGGCCGGTGGTGACAAACATGTCTGAATTTTTTTAATTTTGGGATGCAAACTAATTAGTGCATTCCTGGATTTACATCAAACTAATTCAGTGTGCCCTCACTTGTCTGGAAAAGCTTGGTAAATTTTGAATGTTTCAAAAAATGTACATTACAGTTCACTTGACTCCAAGAAAATTTCAAGGAGTTTTCATGTATTGGAGAAAATTTTAAACATTCATTTATAGTGATTCTAAGAAAACGTTCCCTTGCATTACAAAAGTTTAAACATTCATTTAGAGTGATTCTAAGAAAACATTCCCTGCATTACATTGTTTCTTCAAAATAATCCATTCAGATTTATTTAGGGATTAATGGTGTTGATTTTGATGCTGAATTCGCTTCTGTGTTAACATACCATGAATGTGTCGTCAAATAGAAACCACTATTGCCGGTATTATTGCTTGATCAGGAGGACGTATGCATTAAATTGCATCCTGTTCTCCTCTCTGCTTCTGTAAATATGCCCCATACTTTTGATCTGAAACGAAATGCCTTGCTTTACATTTAGAGTACTGATGCTTATGTAAACGTTTTTGAAAGAAATCCCTCGTACTGTGCAAATAACTATTCAGCAAGGCGACAGTAATGAAACAGACCAAGTCCTTCATCAGAGATTTGGACGTATCAGTGAAAATGTAGTGATTGGGATAAATAAGATTATTTGGATATGAAACCGCAACTAATGATGGCGTTGAAAACGAATAAATTTGCTCATTCACACACAACGGAAATGCATTTCCATTTCCAAATGCCATAATATGCAGTTTGTATTTGATAAATGTGGTTACTGAGTCAGATAAGCTAACTTTTTTCACCTTATTCGTTTTGTCCACGTGTGGTAGAAAAGACTCGCTGGTCTTGTCACTCATAGAGCGTCAGCCACGCTGTCTTCAGGCCATTGTGTCTCAGCCAGTCTCATTGATCTGTCATGCATTTTTCAAAACATTGCTCGCAGAAAAAGTGTTAATCGGAAACCGTAACAGGTGACAAGGAGAGAACGTGGAAATTCCCAGTTAAATTTTACGAAATTTTGTAAGAGGTTTGAAAGTATCACCTGCCGGAAATCAGCGCACAGTTTACATGCTATTTGACATTTTCACTGACCCAAGCTGGGTTGGTGGTTTAATGGCATATTGGAAGTACTAAACATCGCCGTGCGCATGTCTATTTGTACATGTGTAATTTTTCCTTCTCCACATCAGGCCTCAATAGAGTCTCTATTAAGAAGGCATGCACTGAATTGGTTTCTGTTTTTTCTTTTTGTTTGCCTGTTTTTGCTTCAGTTCTTGACAGGAAGCCAGTGAGTAAACCTTTCTCGCAAATATTTGAACAAATAATTGGCCCAAAACTCCAAGAATGAATAGTAACCTCCCGTGGCGATTTAAACTTGAAGCACCAACATCCTCATTTATCAGGAAGGGCAGAAAAAATTGAACGTTTTAAAAGTGCACATTTTCAATTAGAGAATCCAAAAAATGATGTCAAGTAGTTTACTTAATGTAGGACGTGTAAACTTCATATCTCGAGCCCTTAAACGTTGTTTAAACATACAAACATTGCTTTACATGTTTTTTTGTATCGTATGTTCTTTATTTTGGAGGTTAAAAGTTCGAAATTACTGACGTTTTTACACTCACCACAAAATGTGGGAATGATAAACGTCTCATTCCCTCAGTAGGGCATAATCGTGTACACGTTGTCATGAAACTGACAGAGGAAATTCTTGCACAATATCACCTGTCTACGTCATCCTATTTAATTTTTACACAAGAGCTGTTTGTCTGCAAATTGTGTAAAAATATTGTGACTGACGTTGAATATAGCTGGATATAAATTTACACATGAAAATTGTTATAAAGCACCCAGTGCCAACAGACTTTGTATAACTGCATCCATGTTTGACATAACTTGTTTTGTACAGCGTAGCTCTAACATGAAATGTAAGGATCGAGCGCTTGAGCGCTATGTTGGCTATAGGCCTACAGGATGGTCTTCAGAAACTCAGTCTGAGCGGTAAACGACGCCGTAATGTTTGGAAATCAGCAACATTATAAGTACGAACTTGATAAAAACAATTGAGGTGAATGTAGGCCTTCAGGAAAGCAACAAACTAACTTCAGGGGTTTACGGTTTAAGGGTTTAAGGGAGAGAAAGCTGACACTTAACTGGGATAGATTCCCCTCCTCCCCAAAATGCCAGGAAGTTTCTTCAAGTGTTATCCCTATATTCAGAAGCTTTCGTTGATGTTCGGGAAAAAAGGAATACACGCTAAGAAAAAGAAAACAAACAATCCAAACAAATCATACAAATAACTCAAAAGATCTTTATAATCATTTATAAGCACACAGTCAGTTTCTCTATATAATTTGTTTCATGAAGTGTGTTCAAAAAGTCGTATCCTTTCCGATGGATCCCTGTTCACCACTTTCCAGGTTGTATCGTGTTATTGGGGTGCAATCCCTGGCTACATGGTGTTTCAGGTTTAATGGCTTCTGGCTAGCGCCTCCCTAACAAAGATATTGACAAATGGGAAGAGCCACCAACACAGAGCTGTATGGCTCAGTTGGTAGAGCACCGGTACGGTATTCCAGAGGCCACAGGTTCAAATCCTGCTTCAGTCAATTTCTCTCTACATCTTTGTAATCCAAAAGACTGAAAGCTTAGATCAAATTGTAATGTTTGCTAAAATCACTTGCTCAAGGTTCTGAAAGGACTTAAAGCGCAAGATTCCAGGAACTTTTGCTGGATTTGTAAATAAAAAGATACGTCCATGGCATTCCAGTGAGTAGTTTGAGTTACAACGTAATTTCATTCAACACTTATCTTAACTTGATGTTGTCATTTGTTCATGAATTCTTTGATTTTGAATTATTTTTTAATTAATTAGTTTTAATTGATTAGTCACATTGCGTTCGAAAGTGGATAAACAGATTTTGCTAGTACGTGACCCTCTTATTAATGTTGTTTTGTTCAACGTTCAATATAGATCATTTGAAACTTTAGGGTTACATCGCCTTGTTTCTTTCCAAGAAATAAATTGACTGAGGTTAAAATTTCAAGGGTGAAACGGGAAATAAGGTTCATAAATTATTAATCCTACACTTGGCACGCCACCTGCCATCCTGTCAGTGGAGGCGATGGGGGAATCAACTTGTTTGCCAGCCCGTCACGGGCAGGGACAGCAAGGCGCTTGGGTGTGGAACAACCACCTCGGGAGCGAACTCACCGCCCTGCACATCAAATACATTTGATCTCATTTACAGACGGTGTTTGCATAGTCACTTAAATACGAAGTGGCATGTTTTACACCCTTTTATTATAAGAAGGTATACAAAAAGTTTAGAACCGATAGCATGTATTGCTCTGTAGTTCATAGTTGGGACGAAAAGTATTAACATTTTGCTGATCTTTCTGCTTATCCACAATCTTGATGATCTTTTACATGGCATTTGAACGTGCCTGAGTTGAGTTAGTATTAAGGAAAATTGGTGCAAATCATAGAGCTGTGTCGCTCTATGATGGTGTAAACACACACACACAAACAAAAACATATAAGAAAAACAAAAGGAAATGTAAAAGCAACTGTGTTTAAGCTTCTTGGCAAATTGATTCACCGGAAGGGGCCTACAACGTACCCATTATTTATATGTCATTCATAGATTCTGACCAACTTGGCCCCGTATCCAGCGCCCTTTCCATTATTTTACCTCTTCAGTAAGAAGTCCAAGCAGCCCCGACTTTAGATGTTGCTGCTAGTCGGCACTCTACTGAGAAAGCACAGAGAATCTATTATATACTGTCCCGATTTCACACTGACATCTTCATGCTTGATAAGAGAATAAATATGAGCTTGGCTGGTTATAAACAAGTATGTTTAAGACTAGCTGGGATTTGGAAGCATGACTATGAACAAAGTTCCAATTCTGAAGTACCAGTTTGTATGATTCAGTAAAAATTCCGGAAATTCTCGTACGTAGTTTTCGTCATTTCGTGAGCTTTTCCCCCCTTTCATTCAATGTCTTGTTTCTACCTTTATCAATCTACAAAAAGAAAAAAAAAAATTTCAAGTGGGACATACATTAAGCAGCTGCATATCGTAATTATGGAGTTTCAGCTGGAGGGCGAGAGGGCACAATAATTTTTCTAGCAACGTACCGGTACGGAGGTTTGTTTGGCAGTAGCTGCGCATCGCTAGTTCACGAACAACTGTGAAACACAAGCGTTGCAGTCACATGGCTATCAACAAAATGAACATGCCCGACCAATATGGCTCCCAGCGCGCTTTAACCTCTCAGGCTTGGTAAAGAAATTTACACTGGAATAGTTTTTATTTGCGATCTTCAAGACATAAAGTGTTTAACATTAAACACTTTCAGGACCAAATTTGATGTCTGTACCAATTTCGTGTGGAATGTGGAGCATTGTGTTACATCCATTAAATGTTCTCTCAATACTTTACTTTCAACGGAAAATAAGAACGTGAATCTTCCTCCCATCCCCTTTCATTTTCAAATGTTAGCACGTGACAAGAAAGGTTCTAGACAATTTTACAACACTAGCGTTTCCTCGAACCGGTCGTTAGAACGTTTGTAGACAAATGCGAAAACAAGCTGCAAATTAACTACAAGTTTTGAAAGTGGCAATTGTTTTCAATGTGAGTTTTACTTGCACTGTCTACTACATACTAAACTGAGATGCTTCAGTTTGGATTAATGACTTGCTGAATTAAAATACACGTCAAATTGACATCAGAGTCCCGATGAGAACTTGCAGAGATACGTTATAATTATAGCCAGCCAAGCAAATCGGCTTATTGGGGATAAGATGCAAAAATTAAGGCAGGGGGTGTAATGGGGGGGGGGACATTCCAGGCCATAGAAATTTGAAAAAAAAGGGGGGGGGGGTGCTGACACCATATGACAATAGGGGGCGATATTCATGATAGAGATGTACATCTGTAAACATTACATTCCTGCAGAATCTCATATAAAACGGCATATTTATAGCTTTTACACATTGTTTTCTCGCCGTTCTGAGTGCTGTTGAATATATTTGGACGTTAAATAGTCTAAAGTTTTTTCACAATGGGCCTTAATACTTTCCGAAAAGTGAGGGGGGATACTTCAGTAATGCATCCTCCGGTCAAAAAGTGGGGGAGATGTAATATCCCACCGGGATTTACGCCCATGCCCAAATAAGTTTACTCGACAACATCCAGCTTATTGAGATCGTGATATATTTTATCTCAGAATGACTACTGACAAGCTTTCCACACCTCCTGAGAGAATTTACCACGAGATGACCACATCCTCAGAGAAGGGTTCAACATATTTATATTATGTATCTGTTTTCGGCATATAGCCATCCCCTGGCAAATTTCCGAGGACGATTGACGTCCTATCCCCAAGATGTCGTCATCGTGATAATGTCGTTATCCTATACGAAAATTTATCCAACTTTGAGGATAAAAATCCAACTTTGAGGATGTTATCATCCCGAGATGGATCTTAACAAGTCAGATTTCCGAACTTCAGCGGACACATTTTTTTCATGGTGAATACACCATTATACTTATTTGTCATGTCACAACTTGTAGTTTTACAATGTTCAGGCTTATGGTGACTTCAGGCACCAAATACTGTCAAAACAGCGCCACCTTGTGTCAAATGTTGTCTAATGCTGCCTATCTTGAAGACCGAAGGTTTGGCCTGATAATACTCTACTGTACAGCCATTAACCAGTGTTAAATCTGAAGAGGGCGACGGATTTTAAGAGAGAGAGAGACATTTTTTATCCTTTTATTCGAGTACTGGTCCAGCTTGCTGGTAGGCTTATATTGATATCTGTAGCTTTTTAATGGATGTATTATTTATGTATTATTTATTTGGTTCATCTCAGAATACCTGTAATAGAGCGATTCGATGAGCATTGGTGTAGGTGCAATGCACTGTTGAATTTATTTGCATCAAATGGTCGCATTCCTCAGGCAATCAATTTAAGCTCCCTGACATTACTACAGCATTAAGTCGACATGACTGATCAAGCGAACAGTAGTGTGTATTGCATTGGGTCAAGATATAGTGCAGTACTAAAGACGAACCAGCCGGTAATAAGAACATATAACCATGGGCGTCGTGAGGGGAGTGAAGAGATCGGGAAAAAGTTGAAAAATGGGAAATGGGGAAGGGGAAAACGAAAGAAAAAACAGAGAGATAACAATAACCAATTTGATTGGCAAAAGAATCAAAATCAACCCGTTCCAAATCTATATTTTGTTATTGTCTGATGAGAAGTTGCGATCCTTCCGACGGACCAAATTCCCTCTCTCTACTCACATTTATATACCAAACCATTAAAGGAACAATACAATGAGCACTTTGTTAGGATCAATGTCTGTGTGTTTAAACTCTTCTTTGAAAACTTGGAGTTGAGTTTACTGTAAAGTGCACTTTTTAAACGCTCAAATCGACAAAACTTTTCCAGACAAGTGAGGGCGCTGTTAGTGTTATGTTTATCCAGAAAGACACCATCCAGTTTACATGTTTCATGAGTCAAAGTTTGAACCCCAACTTTGCTCTTCAAAAACAGAATTGCTCGCTGGCTTTATTGCCATACATTTATACAACAATAAGGTGCCAAAGGAAGTTGAAATCTGTGATGGCATTTTGTGCACAAATAAGTGCAACATTCAGGTTCAATGTCTCATATTACATCACAGTGTTTTTCATGAATATGCAAATCATACTAGCGTAAAAACCAAAATATCCCCAAATGCAGATAAGATAGTAAACCAATATTGCAAATGGGGTTAATTGAAACACAAAGGTGCAATATCAAGGATTTTAGTAAAACATTTTTATTGTGTGGTCCTTTTTCAGATAATAATAACATCACCTGCCCTAACTGTCGATAACAATACCAAAGAAGAATGTAGCAAATAATACTAGGCAAAAGAAAAAAAAAAGGGAAAAATTGGTTGTGACATTCCTCTCAACATTTTCTCCTCTGGAAAAAAACAGGTAGTTTGGGCCCCCTTTGAACAAATCTTGGCGACGTCTGCACATGTAACGTGGTGGGTGGGCACAAAAATGGTTATCTTTGAAAGTTTTTCGATCTGGATTGGAAAGTCGTTCGTAAGAATAGTGTGTTTCCGATTTAGCATTTTGACTAAAGAAGTTCCATACTGGTAGAGATAGCCTTTTTATTGGAACGTGATTGAGTTTCCTCCCAAATATTTAGCGTTGGGCAATATTGTGGGGTTTCGTTAAATCCAATTAAAACGAGTTCGCTTCCTGTCTAATGCGCTAAGTGACAGGATGATATGCATGCCGAAAGCCTGGCATTTTGTTGTAGAATTATCACTTATTACCATCTGTTGGTTGTGGGATAGGCTAATGTGTTTTGGGGAGTCAGTTCGCCATGCATTAGGCTTGCCAGAAAGAACAAAACACGGACAATTTATTTTTTAGGCTGGTTGTATTTCAAGGAAAGGATTAAGCATTTTGTATTTTTATTTCGAGCAAATTTTTTGCTTTGGATGCATTTATTACTCGAGTCTTTGTTTAATTATTTTTAAAAAGGTCATAACAGAAGACGTTTAAAGGGGTACATAAATCGTTTTGTTATATGTTTGTTTTGGACAGGGCTCACCATTGGCCTCTTGTTGTAGGGTGGAGTGAGGTATAGAGTGCTGGACGTGTAATGGGCTATGAAGGACGCAGATTAGACGAAATTGAGACGACAAAAATTGATTATAATCCCAAATCAAGGCTGTCAAAACAAACCACAAGCAAAATCGGGATGTTGAAAATGGATCACAAAAATGATGGAAAGTTAACCATTTATTTTTTATGATCCCCATGAAAAGATTTTGTTCATCTACGGTTCAATATAAAAAGACTTTGTTTTAATTCATTCATTGATAAGAAATGTGATGAGAGACGCTGCCACGTTATATCCATTTCCCTTCATGACTTCTACTGCTATTATTGACATGGGTGGACGTTTGTACACTCCCGTCCCGTTGAAGTTGTTAAAGTTACATCCAAAAGTAGATCACGCTCAAAACCACATCCAAAAGTTGATCACGCACATGGGCTTCATGAAGGGGGAACGGGGCACTTGGGTCGGTAAGAAATGAAAAATATAAAATGAAAAGAGAAAACAAATGAAAAAAATACGTACCTTTTTCATTGTTACTGATTTGTTAGTTCGTTACTGATAATTGCTTTGACCCTCACCGGAGAGTTTCCCTGTGAAAAAAGTGATTTGTCCTTGGAAAAAATACTGGTGAGGTTCATGATCACGCAGCTTTTAACTTGCATTTTATACTTTTTTTTTGCGTTTGAGAAAGATCTTACTTGGATTAAAACGTCAGGCCATCCTACTTTGGTTATTTGTATTTGAAGTCACTGTAGCCAGCAATTAGTATGCAGCCGTTTTTGTTTAATATATGCATTGTATACTTTGCACTTTGTTATAACGTTGGCAGCTTACCTTCTTGATGTACCTGGCCGTAATGAAAAAAGTGGTGAAGACTTTGGCATATTATTTCTGGGAGCAGTTGAAACAGAAAGCTATAGACGCAAAAGTGCATATAGTGTGATGTTTGAAATGAACAGTCTTAATTTTTGAAAAAAAAAAATCAGTAAATAAACTTAGTCTTTGCAAGGAAATATATCCAATATGCTATTAACGTAGAAACAAAATTTCTTGGAAAAATCGGTAAAAAGAGCTTCACTTTTCGGCTGAAGTTCAACAGAACTTAGGAAACCAAGACTTGATGGCCCTAATGGCCAAAGACGCCAAAAAGCAACGTAAATCATCCATCAGATGGAAGCAGCGTATGACAGTGTTACCTTCTGACGTGTGGGAGTGGGTGCGCGTCACAGACTCTGAGGAGACATCTGCATCCATTAAGAAATGGGCTTTAATTCTAAACGCCCTGTCAAGACACGTTTAGAACAAAGCTCACTCGTATCTTTCTCGTCGTAACTCATTTACAACCTATGAAAATATCACACCATGAAGTCAACCACAACTGTCAGGGAAGGAAAAATATAACCTTTAGGTGGATACATATGAAACGTTGATAGAAGTTGCTTATAAAATTGTTGGTTATTATTATAAGCATATAGGATTGATAAATTACTTAAAACTGACGTCCGATTTGCGTTCGTCCTTGAGAAATGTCACCTATACTAGGAATATGAATTCTTATTTGTAAAGGCTTGCAATTCAAACTCATACCTCATATTGCGTACATATATAGCATTAACAATAATTAATTTATAGTTACGTGTAACATTGCTTTCTGCTATACTTGCAGAGATTTTAAAGGTAAAAAAATTATAAATCGGGACATGCCTTTTGCTTGTTCTTGTATGCATTACAATACCAAATAGGCCTAGTATATTGCTCAAAAATTATTGTTGTTCATAATCAGTTCACCAATGATAGTAAAAATTGAGAATTAAAGTTTGGTGTTGAACAAAATGTTAGGAAAGGATCCTACACGTGCTCCCACGGGCGTCAAGGATGGGGTCACGGTTGACCACAACGTTACTGACGGACCAAAACGAGCAGTTACGCCGCTAAGAACTTGCCCAAGATTAGGCCTAACTGACCATCAGAAATTCCTA
Organism: Acanthaster planci; assembly: GCF_001949145.1. The sequence goes on along the minus strand of NW_019091389.1, from coordinate 1,541,155 downwards.
AGAGAATGTGATGGGGAGGCAGTTTCCTCAATACAAGCCATAATGCCCGCTGGAAGGGTGTTCAGGCAATTTTGAAACAAAACTTAATTGTAAGAGCTTCCTTAAGACATCCTTCTGTCAGAGTGCAAATATCGTGCTATACGATGGTGCGTGTACCTTTAAGTCTAAGGGCAGAGCACGCACTCGTACACCTGTTCCTGGCCTTGTAGTTGATGCAGTGTAAAAAGATGGGATAATTTTTCTTTAGCGTTGACCTTAACAATTTACATATGTAGATGACGAAATATTCCATTTCTGACCCATCCAGACTTGACTCAAGATTTTTGTCCAGCTGGCTATCCATTACACTCATTACAAAAATCGGGAGGTTTTTTCAGACACTGGAATTTGTACGTCGTGTATTGAATTAATGTTTAAGGTACGAGTGAGTTCTTAATAAGGCTAACAAAACTTTTATAGTGGAACCTCTGGCTTTGCAGATGTAAATTTTCATTTCTGATAATACATATCAGGAATAGAAAACAAAGATTACGAAAGATTACGAAGGCTTAGGACGTAGCCCGTCCAGGCAATATTAAGTAAGGTTTTATATCAACAGAGCGTTTATAATCGGGCTTTGAATGTGTGTGTGAATAAAAATGTTGATTTTTGTTTTCATTTCGACAGCAGCTTCTTGCAGCGACTGCAAAACCAGGATGTGTAACCTACACTGTCAGGCTCTTGCGGGTAAGATACATAATGCCTAAATAAGATTAGCTGAACTTCTGTTGTACCGTGTAATAGCAGAAGGCCTTACCGCCACACTTTATTCCCACACTAAAAACTTCCTAAAAAGAATAGGAAATAACTAAACAAAAACAAAAATTAGTTGTAACCTTTTCTACGAAACTGTTATGTTCATTTTTCATTGCAATGGTTTTATCAAGTTAAGCTGAAATTTTGATAAGGAAATCACTGTGCATTATTTATACTCGTTGAACGTGATACCTGTTTCCTTCAGGTTCAATATTCCGGTATAACAAAATTTAAGTATTAAGTATTTATATTAAGTATTTATATTTAAGTATTTTCATTTACGAGGAAAGACTGACCCATTAAAAGGGGCTGTGTGGCGGAGTCAGCCTACTGCCGTGAGATTTGTCCCGTTATACTGTCGTACAAAAGATGCATTGGGAATTTGTGACAGATAGATTTTCCCACTTGGTCGTTCCTGAAACTTTTCATGCATATAAATCGCTCATAATGAGTAATCTGTGAATTTTCAATCTAGTCGACTGTTTCGTGGTTATTTATAGGCCTTGGGTGATAACGACATGTGCTGTGATGATGTCAGCGAAAATGTACGAGGGCAGGCAAATGCCTGGCATTTTTCACTGCAGCTTTCTTAGAATTTGTGTTTTGCCAGAGAGCACGTTTCTTAATGGTTGTCTCGCTCGGTCAAATTAGAAACACTTGATCCATTTTCACATTTCTCAAGCTTAATTCGCACAGGGTTTTCATGGAAACACTTGTTTACTTATAGGTGCAGTAAAATTAGTGAAATAGCTTATAATACTGCCGTTAATTTGATCACTGTATATAAAGTTGCATATTAATTTCAAGGTGATGATCTTAGCATAACAGTAGACATGATGTATTAAAGTGATTGTAATTACATTCTAGCTACTGAACATTTCATTTTCGTTTATAAATATCGTTTACAATTCAGGCATCGTGTCAACACTGAAAGCTCATTCGATTTTTAACATAATGAAGTATATCATATAAGGGAGATAATAAGAACAGAATTGAAGTTTTTCTTATGTATATTTCCTAAGTAGGTAAGAGATCTGAGGTATCAAGTCGAGACCATCTAAATGAACTTCACCAGAATAAGGTGAGCACACGCAAATCGTCCCCTATTAGCGTCAACATGGTTTCACCAATTTGTTTTAATAGAAAAATCTTTAAAATTCTCGTTGCAATTACACCCAAGTTACAGTGGACATGCGATGCACAACGTGCTTTTGTCCAAAAAGTAACAGAAAGTGAACCAAAAAGATGTACTCAGGGTCTACGCGCTTGAATAAGCGCGAGAAAGACCCGCAGAGTTATAACTGTGCTTGATTTCTTGTTATTTTAGCCATCTCCGGGGATTGAATGGACGCGGAACCAGAGGTGCACACTTGATGCTTGGTTTCAAGAATTACCGCTCGATTGGCAGAGACACATTATCGAGGTGAGTGAATTCACGTTTCACCTGGGCCTTAACGGAAAAAGAGTAGAACGCCCTCACTTTCTTACTTCCCATAGCTTGGTTAGTATGATTTGTAGTTTCAAAGAGAACTGATCACAAAATCGCAAAACAAAAGATGCCACAGTTGTTTATTTGTCTTGGTTATTCCACCTAGAAACCATTGGCGTATTATTCGGTGGATTATTATAATTATTTTTTTCTTTACAAAGAATACCTCATAGGTAAGACAGTAATGGGAATGTTTCTGTATCAAATATTAGCACCAACATTCTAAGAAACCCGTACACCATGAAATAAAAACCGCAAGTAAGGCGTTCGATATATTTTTTCTCCCAAACATCATGTTTAATGAGCCCAAAGCCGCATTCGCTTTTGAATTTGCCTGCCCCCAACGCCAAAAGCCGGATTCACCGCTGCTAAAAGCCATGTTATGACCTACACTGTATTATTTTTGTATAATTAACTATTTTTCCCGTTATAACAACCAAAGTTATCTTAGTGAATTTTTTTCAGTAAGGTCAATTCATTCCCCCTTTTTGGAGAATTTACTGCCTGTTATTTCTTAAAGTTTCGGGGCCTATCACGTGAGATAAGCAGAAATAATTATTGGTACCATTCAAAAATAATAAATTCCACTTTTTGCCAACATCTTTAATTACATTTTCAGAGTCTCTTAAAGTCTGCTTCTATTATTCATTATCCATTGTTACTTCGTCTATGCAGTTATTTCAGCTAGCCTTAGCATACACGGAGCCGTTGTAGATTGAAGACGAGTGACCGTATATCTGCCGTATACACTATTGGAACTGATTGCCTGCATACGCAGTCAACTGCAACTTGCATGGAGTCTACACTTCACCCTGGATACTCATTGTGTAGCATTCTGCCACAGGAGGGCAGTATTAAAAATGACTATGGCATCTTGACTGACGCTTTACTGAGTGATGACTTCCTCCATAACCTACGAACTTATTTAATTAATGCACTGTCCCTGTGCACCGCAACTGTTCCAGCAAAAGGCACGCTCTTGAGATCCCACTGGGATGTTATATTTTTCACATGCAGTTAATCTTGACAGGAACTTCGCGATTGAATTTATCAGCATGCGCTCAGTCCTCTACGAAACACACTGGGATGATTATCAATGTGAAGAACCCATCTGATTTTTCAGCGTTTTGGGATCAAGGGGTGCATTCTACTCACTCATACGACGTCAGTATTTCCGAATGATTTCCATTGGATTATTGCAACTGTCCAGTGCCAGTTCCTTTGCAGGCTTAAGAGATTTGTATGTTGTATTGATTTGACAAAACAAGCTCTATGTCTGCAAAAGGATTACTGGGTTCAAGAAAAGTATTCTACAGTAGTCTTGTATAGTCTTGTAAAAGACCCATTGAAGAATGAAAAATTACTTAATTTAACGACCGAAAATAGTTTCTTTTACACTGTAAAAAATGGTCAGTGTTGGACATTTGTTATTTGCCCAACCTTGGTTAAAGTTACCACGTTTTGATTAATTTCCATCATTGTTGGTGAAACATTGATCAACGATTGGGAAGAATTTCCACAAGGTTGGGAAGTTGATATATACACCAACATTGGGTAAAATATCAACCAAAAATTGGCCAACCTTTTCACAGAAAACAAACATTTCTTGTATGAAAAGACGACTCTTTTAAATTACATCGATTACTTTACCACGAATGAATGATCAATTATTTTCCCCTAATCCCCTGAGTGCCCAAAGATATTTATAGCACTTAGTTTACCTGATACTCGAAGTAAGTCGGCAGTGCCACACACCTACCTTCGATGCATGGGTGTTGCAAAGTTTTTTCAGGGGGAAGGGGGTGAACCACTTTTATTCCAGAGGATTTCCAGCGGAAGCAAGATCATCAGCTATGAAATGATAAATATTAACAGGGGGGGCTAACATGTTTGAAGCACGTTGCTGATTTGGTCCCCATTTATCTCCATTTTTCATTTCTGCTTTCCCCCATTCTTTTCCTATTCTATTTTTCATTTTTCCCCGGGATTCGTGTTCAATTGTGTCACGTGTATATTTAGTACCGAGTTGAATTTAAGAGACACGGTCGTGAATTGTGATACAGCAGGTACTTTCTAAACCCTTCAAACCTAAACGACAGTTTCGGCAGTGCCAAAGTAGGCCTACGTCGGACCTTTCCTGTCTGAAACATTGGAAATTCAGTGACATCAAATTGCTCGTAATTAAGTTCAACAATTAGTTATTGTTGTAGGTCGCTCCACTGCAGACTTGTTTGATTTTTAGGGCGTATAATGAAGTCATTTACGATGTCGACTTTCCCGAGGCGATGCACCCGTAAAAACATGAATTTAACATGAATTGAAGAAGATTAACATATTTTCTCGGTATGTATGCGACACGCTACGTCAGTCGCCATCGCTTACTTCCTGCTGTCATATGTTTCGATTCACTAACGTCAGACATTAGCCCATAACCTGAGCAATGATGGCAAATACATATTCATCGTAGCATGATGATTCTGTCAGATGTACTCTGTACTCTGTCATTAAAGTTCTCTCCGACAAACGAGCTATATTCCTGGGGTATTCATACGCCCTAATCTTTGTTTAGAAGATCAAACTTTGCAACTATAACACGCCCATGCTGCAAAACCGTTCCAAATTGATCAGAATATTTTTATGCTAGAATGGTTGACTATACGACATTTATTGCAGTTGTTATATCATAGTATAATTTTGTGTTACCTTCAATTGCTATTACCTTGACCAAAGCTCACCTATGACAAAAACCACTAATTATACAATGAGTGACTTTGATACAAAGAACAGGATAATTTTCAGACACAGCTTATAATAATCTGAGTAATCAAATTATGCAAATTTATTAACGCATTGAAACTTCATTACTTCATTACAAATCGACTGTATTGACAGTTTAGACTTTTAACCTTGTTACATTAATATTCACATTTTATGCAGTGTCCAGAAAGTACTAGGATGATTAGGCCTAAACAAATACACTTGCTCTTTTTTCCCTTGTTGATTATAATACAAGTACGAATGATTATTGTATCAATGTTGTATGCATAATCTCATTTTCCCGACTCTAACAGTTTGATTGTGATATATTAAGTCGTGTCAGATTTGAACTAAACTGATGTAACAGTAATACATTAAATGTCAGGATACGTGTCATCGATATCATATTCATCATCTCCGCGTTTTTACGCAAACATTTGAGCGTCGACCACTTTTCACAAATGGTGATGGTGGGGAAAGGTCGGAAAAGGCCAGAACACCAGATCCTGATCAAGCTGTGCGGTTAAATCAAATAACCGCGTATAAAAGTATGCTTGGGCGTGTTTTCTCTTTTTTGGGGGGGTGGGCTGTCCTTTCTGTCCCTCACCAATCTACCATTGGTAAGATGCTGAGAAGCGGTGTTGAAGTCGAGTCACCTATGTCAAGTCAGAGTCGCGAATCACAAGCCTCGAATCTGAGTCCTGGAATCGAGTCCTATAACAATGTTGAGAAGTACACAGACTTACACATGTTATAGCTGGGATTTGAATGATTCTATAACAGGGAAACGTGTTACTAAAGCTTCGAAGAATCGTGGTTCGATTTGACGCACATTGCAATTTCACTTATATAATTTCACGTGGTATCTAGTTTGAAGTCACGTTGGTGCCTGTTCAAATCTTTAAATCCACTTGGTTCCCCTTGGGATGAGTCAATTTGTCCCCATATATTTAGGTCAGCTTGGCCCCAATTCACTCGATTTGGCGAATACAAATATACCCTGCCATGAGTATGAAAGCCCTAAGAGGAAATGCAACTAATGCCCAATGTCAAAATGCCACCCTTCAAGCTTCCTGGTAATATATCATTCGATATATTTTCCTAATTATTCTACATGTATTATCCAACAATATCTAATAACGTGCTTATAAGCGACGCTTACCACTGCCGACACAAAGCACTGAAATAAATGTATTTACCTTGAATAAAAAAATACTCTATGCTCATTGTGAACGACATTGAATAATCTTTGAAAACCCAACCAAATTGACTCTCGTGCAGCAGTCCACATGAATGCGTATCACGACGGAAGGGGAAGAGGTGAGCAAATTTGTTATCAACAGCCTTACACGTTAGTAACTGCAGTGATAAACTTGCTTTTAGTTTCTTGTTCCAGGGTTTAACAGCAATGCAAAATTAAAAAGCAAAACACATACAAAAAACAGATGCAATGAAAGAAAAGAGATACCAGTTTTAAAAACATTGTTAAGAAATCAAAAGTGCGCATCCTATACAAGAATACTTTTAATCTTCTACTTTCCTATGCATGCTAGATGGACCAAATTCTTCTTTTAGTTTTCGTATAGTTTACGTTACTACTACTTGTACATTGTATTTGGCTGTAATGGCCAAACTTGTTGACAGTGGTGTGCAGCCGGATTTTACCGTTCTGTGAACGGCTCTTCAAAAAACGAAATATATTGGACAGACAAGTTTGTGTTGAAACTACTCAACATGAATAATCAAACACAATACCATCTGTCAGAACCATTTACCCGTCTCTAAAGCGTTCAATGACCAAAGCAAATAAAATGAGGTCCCCAAAATCTTCTACGGTATCTTCTATCGGAATTCAGCACGTTCTTTTCAACAAGTTAAATTCAACAACTTCAATTCAAAATTTAAATTCGGGATCAGGCATACCCTTAATTCTCCACAGTGACGACGATTATTCAACACAAATTAACAATTACACGAATAAAGCCCAGTGGTGTATCTAGCTTTTGGTGGGTGGGTGAGTTTGTTTCTGCATTCAACTGGGGACCCTGAACAACAGAGGACAATAAGGTCCCCGATTGACAGAGGATCCCCGATTGACAACTGTGTACAAAACATATGGGTGGTCTTCTGAAAACGTTAAAGTACAAACAAAAGAGGAACAATAGGGGGTCCCCAGTTGCAGGCAAATACACACTGGGGTGTGTGTGTGTGCAATGTGTTCTTACGGCTCTGACCCATTCATGCAAGTACGTACAGGAGTTAACTCTGGGAGGAAACCGGTCTTTTTGGACCCTTTCACAGCCGAGAACTCGGCTGCTGCATTCTTGATCTTTTAGAACAATGCAGCGACACTACTCATCTGTGAGGCTTTAAAGGGTCCATGAAGACCTTCGTGGACAAACTGTTGAATGTTTCAAATACTCACCACTAGTCACCAGTATTCCTGTAACACGATGGTGGATGTAAAAAAGGGGAATAAAATTCCCTTTGTGATGGTTAATTTTACTGACCCCTAAAATGAACTTTTTAATCTTGACAAAATGATGGCGTTATGCGTGACGTACATTTGAGAACCCACAATTATAGTCGGGCGCCGTTTTGGTACGGCTGGAACGGTAAGGAATATGGTCATTAGACACGCATAATTTCTGTCCCCGCGGAATGTTTAAACGTAAAATACTTGTACATGTCCATATATATAATGCCCACGCGCCCTTTAAGCCCATGTGCACACGCGGTACAACCAGTGTATGGGCAATTACAAACGAGTGGGGTCTAAATGGGTTTGGGCGTGCTGGGGTGAGATGCAGAAATGAGCACCCACATTTCCTCTGTAATACCCCATTCATAACACAGCGTCTTTCCACTCGCCTCTCTTAACCAAATCCTACGGTCTGGTTTCTTGTTCTGACCCTGTTTTCACTAAATAGCAGAGGGTGTCAGCGAGTCTCTGGCGCTATAACCAGGTTGCTTCAGGTAGGTGGAGCTCGCCAGACTTGAGTGTCAGTCCACCTAGAAGGACCGTTTTAATTAAAATTTGGGCAGGTGGTGCCTTTTAGCCTTGGCCGGCCTGAGCCTTGTACCTGATCACATGAAAGGCTTTGGGAGTAAACTTTGAGGATAAATCCGGAGTGGAGGCCTAAGGAGGTTGGTAGATGCTCAGCACTACTTTCCGGCAAAACCTGCAGTGGAACTTGAACACTGACGTATGGGCAGCCCCGTGTCTCCATACCACCCTTCCCAGGCTTTTTAGCGCAAACTGGGCAGGCCATTTGTGACCGGGTGGCTCCACTGATAAAAACTCTGGATGAAGTTTTTTTTTATTTTTCTGTCTTGTATGTACTGTGTTTTCACTATGTACAAAGGGTATAGTTACAAGACATAAAAAAAAAACCGACAGTCGTGTGCCGGCTGGGATGGTGATAACCTGGACAAAATACAGAGGATTAATACAGAAAATTAAATAACCAATAAATCATGCTATCAAATAGCCAATTAAATTTACTAGTTTATTTAAGCCAGTAATTTCTTTAAAGAAAAGTTTTCTGAAGAAGAGCATATAGCAACAAGAGTTTACCCATTTCAAGAGACAAATTAATGAGAATGCTATCAATACCAGTCTCCTGGAATTTAAGAAAACTTTATTTTAGAGTGGACATGTTAAGTCATTCCACAGTCACAAGTTGAAAAGGTAAATGCATAAAACTAAGCTATGGCATTAGAAACGGCATAAAAAGTTATGTACAAGTATTTTATTCAAAAGTCCTACTTACCACCTGGACTGGCCGTTCATGCCTTTATTATTCATGTGCGGCAGAAATGATAGCAAGTGCTGCACAAAATTTGTGTAGATGCACGAGCAAACAGGTCGACGTGCGATAAATGTGGTAGCTGGATCGAAATCAGCCTTGTGCTACTGCATTACTTAACAAGTTAACTCAACGACGCCCAAGAATGCCCGATACGCAGCTGAAACTCAAGAATGCCCGGTATTCAAGTCGACGCCAATGAATGTCCGGTATTCAGTTTAAACAAAAGAACGACTTCTTAAATTTTGGATACGCGCGCAGTGACAAAAAAGTTTCGTGAATCGCTAGAGGGCGCTATTAATATTTGCGAGCAAGCGATCCAGAAAGGAGCGCCGCCGCGCACACCAACACGCACTACACCTTACACATACAAAAAGGTGGAGCGTGACTAAGAACAGAAGAAAAATTAGCAGGAACCGGTGTAGGGTAAGAGTAAAGAATACTAAAACTCGACCTGGTTACAAATTCCAGCGGCGTCGCAAGATTCCGGCACAACACGGGACGAGGCAGTTATCGGTTATAAGCTCCGACCGATTGGCGTAGGGAGTAGCGCCTGGGGTCTTGTCCGACGGTTGGAGAAGCCTTCGCAGCTTCATTGGGCAGCTACCGCCCGCCCCAAGCTTGACAGCCCCCAGCCAGTATTAAAGGTGCCGCCCCGCCATGGCATGCCTGCTCTATACTTGGTGCCTAGAGCTTAAGGGTCTCTCCCGACAAGCATGCGTCAACCTGCACCAAGCAGTCAAAAGAAGAAACATACGAAGACTCCAGCTCTTCGGTTTGCAAGCTGGAACGTTCGCACCATGTGCCACGGACTTACCGCTGATCTCCAACAACTGGACGACTCTCGCAAGACCGCCATCATCAATAAAGAACTGGCACGACTTAACATCGATGTTGCCTGCCTTCAGGAAACCCGCCTGGCTGACAGCGGCTCTCTTAGAGAATCAGGCTACACCTTTCATTGGCAAGGCCTGTCCCAGGACGAGTCCATGGCAGCATGGTGTAGGTTTTGCAGTGAGGAACTCGCTGATCCCCACCACATAGACCCCTACAGGAGGGTCCGAAAAAATCCTCGCCCTCCGCATGAAAACATCGTCGGGCTTTTTGAACATTCTTTCTGTGTATGCCCCGACCCTCACTCCCACCCTAGAAGCCAAAGATCAGTTCTACGCGGCTCTAGAGGAAGTACTATCTAGATTCCCCCGCTCCGAAGGCCTATTTTTGCTAGGCGACTTCAACGCTCGCGTCGGAGCAGACTTGCAAGTGTGGCCATCCTGTCTTGGCCACTTTGGCCTAGGCGTGATGAACGAGAACAGACAGAGGCTGCTGAAACTATGTTGTCACCACGGCCTCTGCATTACAAACTTCTACTTCAAGTGTAAAGAGTTGCAGAAAGTGTCTCGGAGACACCCTGTTCCCGTCACTGGCACTAGCTAGATCTTGTCATCACCAGGAGAGCGGACCTCAGCAGTGTTCACACGAGAAGCTATCACAGCGCTGACTGTGATACAGATCATTCCCTTGCTGCCAGTATTACGTCAGACTGAAGCCAAGGAAGATCCACCATGCCAAGACTAAAGGTTGCCCCCTCATCAACACTTGCGGAACTTTCGACCCGATCAAGGCTCAGACCTTCGCTGACAGCTTTCAGAGAAAACTTGAAGTTCACCTCCAGTCTAAAATCCTAAGCGACGAGGACGTCAAATGGAACCACCGTCACGACACCATCTACGACTCAGCCATGACTGCAAGAATGCTGACTGGTTCGAGGCTCCGTCACTGGGACGAAATGCAGCCAGTCACAGAGGCAAAAGAAAAGCACTGCTGGCTCCCAAGCAGAACCCTTGCCCTGGCACACGTGACGCCCTTCTAACAGCGAGGAGCAAGGCCCAGCAGATCGCCCACTGTTGCGCCAATGAGTACGTCCAGGTAGCTTCCGATTGTGGATACGCCAAAGGAATGTACGATGGCATCAAAATAGCTATCGGCCCCACAAGCATCAAAACAGCACTGCTGAAAGCTATGACAGGCGAAACCATCACTGATAATTTACCACCCACTCTTCGGTCGCGAATATTGATGCCAACATTCACAATCAAATTCACGACTCGCCCTCCGGTTGCTAATATTGCCGCAATATTTGCGACCAAAATTCATGACTCGTATCTCCGGTCGTAAATATCGGCGCGAATTTTTTCCCAGCAAGCCAGGTAGAGAGAGAAGTAGCTCGGCTATGAACATAGCAATTGCTTTTAACACTGTGCCCCTGTGTAGAGCCAAATAACGAATAGCCGAATAACGACTTCAAGCAGGAAAATGTAGATCATTGCGCGTGCGCGTGATCACACTTCATTTCCGCCTAGTTTTCTGGAAAAAAATAGGCGGAAGAACTGAAGAATTACTAGAGATTTGTTGCGAGACACGCTTGTCAGATACATAGATGACACTGTGCAGAATGTCCCAGTTGCTCCAGTACATATTGTAGTGGGGTCGCTTGTTGGTACTGTAGTGGCGTGTACTTTCGTCAGGTCCTTGATGGAGCGAAAGCTAATTAACTATGCAGCCCGCAAGCCACACTGTGCCTTGCACGGACCTTCGGATGACCTACAGTTGCGGCACCTGAAATACTCACTTTTGGGCAGGGAAGGGGTCGTTGGGATGGGTGACACAAGTAGCTCAGACACAGACACGGGGCACCCTTCTTTGAGTTATCGACCCTTTATTCCCCAATCATCTCAATCAAAGTCATCCGTAATTGGCACTTGTTTGGCGGAGGTGTACGCGCTAAAACCTAGGCCTATATAGCAGCCGTGCAGGAATAGTCCAAGCTGGCGGGCTACAGGTGTAACGCCTTTGGAGGATTATATTTAATCAATGGAGGTTTCCCCCAAACAAGACTCTAGCCCTAAAAATCCGATTAAGTAGAAGTTTTACATCCACTCACCACCCGGTGATGTTTGCCTTGTGGACAGAATTCTTCCCTCAAACCACAACACGTGCATGTCAAAACTAACTGTGGACAGTGATGCACTTGTCCTCTGAGAACGAACTGAGTAGGAAATGATTCCTCTGGCGCGCAGCACGCTCAGTATATGCTACTCGTGATTAGTCTAGCGCCAACGTTTAGAACAGCATGCCAGCGCTGGCTGGCGTATGGCTACCTGTCCTCTACACAACTACGGTAGCACCCAGCTACCACTCGGCAAATTGCTATAGCGCTACAATTTTATGCACGGAAGACCTCGTGTGAGACATGCGCGCTGTTTATTATAGAACAGCGCGTGCGTCGGACTGTAAGGCTTTGCATTGGTAGGACATGACGACCATCCTCCATGGTTAAACTTCTATGTTAAGAGTAGGCTTTCTAGAATTGATACAGTGAACTTTCCCGTGCATTTGCACATGCTGATAGATATTTGTGTATTATGTCGTTTATATAAATGTATGCAAATGTACTATATTATGTTTTGACAGCGGCTCGAGACTTTGGGGTTTAAATGCCTACATGCTCAGGCCGTCGCCAGCAAGCCTAGCTTTAGAACTCATCGCTGTCTGAGCAACCACACCGGGGTAGTTTTCCAAAGTACATGTTTTATTTCAATTGCATAATTTGCGAGACAATTTTTTATTATTAGAAACACACGGTGGGACTGTGTCTTTGAATTTTCTACCTTGAACTGAGACAGTGTTTGCCTGTGGGCCAAGCTACATCAAACACAACATCGGATACTGCATGTACTGTGCGCTATGTAAATGTACGCTGTACATGCATTGTTCCCGGCGATGACGTCATCCAACAGCTTGGGAGTTCGAACGGCCAAAAGGGGATTTTTTGAGGGCGGGGAAACGCGGGATCTATTTATTTATTTTGTGGTCACAGTTAATGGGGTAAACATTAAATTTATGATGTTTTGAAATTGTTACGTATTTATTGTTATTTTGAAATACTTCACGCCAACTAAATGTTTTCTATTTCTGTAACCCTTCGCCTGAGTGCACACCTTTGCTCCATTTGTGCACGGATTTTGGCTACGTGAAACTGAGAGTCTTCATGCAGTCAACACCGTCAGTGCTGGATATATACACGTATTCTTGTCTCTTCCTCTTGCGTCTCGGATTCATTAATATGTGTTCCGTTGCAGCTAAACCTGCTGGGCTAAAATCATGACAGGACTCTATAAATTGAGGAATGCTATATCAACTTCATGACAGTATGGTTAGCTCTTTTTGAACCACTTTACAAGCTGCTCAAAGTGAAGTTCACTGATCATTACACGCTCTATCGTTCCGAAATGCCCACTCACCACATATTGCTATTTTGTTTGGAGAATGAGCAACGTTTGATTCAAATTACGATGCTAATTTTTGAGTGCAATGATAACAATAAAGAATTTTTTATAAAGCTCACATATCCACCTAAAATTGCTTATAGCACTACAAAATTAACAACGCAAGAAAATTTAAACGAACTGAGGTAAATGTGCTGGACCGCAAAAAGTAGACAAAGTAGCCAAAACACATCAAATTTATTCCTTATTGAAAGGTGAAGAGAAATTCAAATCTTTGTTGAAAATTGTGCTCTACAGTTTACTGCAGATTCGAAAAAAAAAACCAATCTACACTTTGAACAAAGGAGTAACGTCACAGAAGAAGTTGAAGTTGAGCATGACATTGGTTTCAATCAGTTACGCCCACACTGTTTGCGAGAAATACAGCAGGCAGATCTGCGCCGGCGTGAAATTCCTTCATTCTTCAGCATGCATTGTTCCAGTATGGCCTGAGAGAGGGGGGTGGGTAGAGACAAGGAAAACCCACGAGATGCTGTAGTACATGTATGACTTTTTAAAACTGAAGATTACATCACTTAATTGCCTCCAGGAAAACCGATTTGTTGAATTTAAAAATTCCATTTTTTTCCCTTGACAATATTTGCATTGTTTAGATTACCGCAATTTACATGCTCTGTGGAAAGCAAACTGGCACATGTGGATTTTAATACCCTCTCACTAGCTGTGAAGATTCTGCCTTTACTGAAGCAAGCATGTTTGTAATAAACATATTCAACTACAAATGAAAGTTCGATTATAAATTACACACACAAGTTCCAACAGTTCAGAAATTCGGTCAATTGTCCCATTAGGGTTGCACTATTCATTGGAAGACACTGCACAGACAGGCAGATTATTCTGATTTAACTATTTCTGTGACGTTACAACTTTGTCGATAGTATGGATTACTATTACGAATCTACAATAAACTTTAGATTCGGAAGTTACGAATCTACAGTTATAGTTGTTTTGTTTTAATGGCGCTTTCAGCAACTCAGGCTATTTGCGCCAATAACTGTACGTTTATTCATACACTTTATTAATCAGCATCACATTACGGAGTTAGGAAGAAGGTCCGGTTTTAGCGGCAGGAAGAAACCAGAGTACCCGGAGAAAACCTGCGAGAGTGAGTATGTACTGGAAACCAAATGGACTCGG
>NW_019091389.1:1438905-1526596 GCF_001949145.1 Acanthaster planci | reverse complement strand
AGCCTGGGCCAAGCGAGGACTCGAACCCGGGCCTCATTGGTGTAAAGCGAGGAAAGAACCGCTACGCTAACCCCCTCCTCCCAGTTTACTAGCTGTGCTGCCGTGAGACTGATTCTACTGGGCCTCGTAATAGCTACAGTTAGCATATTTAAGAGATACCGGGAACGCCCACACTCCGGCCTTATTGTGTACGTTTGCCTTTCTTCATAGAAAATGGCATAGGTTGTTATCCCTCGTGTTTTCAAGATCAATGCTTTGTACAGCAAAATTTTCAACAACGATTTGAATTTTCTCTTCACCTTTCAATAAGGAATTAATTTGATGTGTTTTTGCTGCTTTTCTGGGTCTAGGTTTTGCCCACTCTTTTATAATGTTGAATTATAGCTTAATTGAACTGATACAAACTCACGCACATCTTCTAGTTGTTCCAAGATCATACCGGTCCTGAGGTGACAGATCAGTCAGAATCGCTTCTCCCCGAGCACACATCTTGCTTGAAGAGTTAGCCCGTAAATTTTTCTTGTATTGCTAATATTTGTAGTGCATGAGCAATTTTAGGTGGCAATATGCGCTTCATAGATATTCTTAAATGTTATTATTTAACTAAAAAATTGGCATCGTAATTTGAATCCACAGTTGCTCATTCTCCACATGAAATAGCAATCTGTAGTGAGGGGGCATATCAGAATGATTCATATATAATAACATGTAAGTAGCAGTGAAGCTCATTTTGAGCGGTTTGTAAAGTGCTAACCATACTTTCACGAGGTTGTTCTCGAATGTTCATGAACAGCTCAACTTGATGTTCGTGGGTCGGCCGCTCGAACGCCGGGAAAATACAACCGGTTGTTGCTGGTGGTTAGTGGCAAGCGACATGCAACACGGCGGCGTCCATGAACATGAACGTCATTCGAGAGTTAACGTGTGGATAACTGAGCTGAATTCTTCTCTACATATTTAAATAGGAACATTCATTTTTGTGTTATGAAAAGTGATTAATGTTAATTTTGCAAAACTTCCCATCGTCTCTGGCTTGGTGAACCATCTCTCTACTTTTCGCAGCTGTTAAAAAATCAAAATCTCACGAGTTTTTACGTGTGAAAACCTTGACGAGGAGGTGGTGTGTGATCCCGTTCCGAGAACAGTGTTCTTGAGTCGTGTTCCCGCCGTTCGAGCTTAAGAATGAGAAACCCGTGTCAAGAACAGACCGCCCGGAACTCGACCTAAGTATGCACTTTTAATGCATGTAACCAAAATTTGTCAGAGTTTCATACATCGAACAAAAGTACAAAGATACAGAAAAATTGTGTCGAAGATAAGAAAATTCAGTGCAGCTATACACTTTAAACCGGCACTCCATACAGGGTGCTGCCGGGATAAACTTATCATTTTCATAAAATTGTAAGGGAGGTACAGGCGTGGCAAAGCATTGTACGTTGATTGTGTAGGGAGGTTCCAAGTGAGGAAATTAGGAATACAATTTTATTATGTAATTTTCCATTTTAAGATTTTCCGAATATTATACGTGTTCTGATTTTGTCTATTCTCTCTGGTTACAAAAAATTGTATATATCGTGCTCATATTTACTACTGCAGTGCTGTAGTTAACCAAAATACTCACTGGAGGTCACACAAAACAAACGAACTTCAACTTATTTGAATTTTTTACATATATTTCGTAATGGTTTGAAATTTCAAATATGGCGCATTATCTGGTGTTTTACAGTATTAAAATTATTCATTATTTTCCCAATTTTGCTATCCAAAATTCCTGTAGTCATAGGTCCAAGCTCGTCTCACTGGGTTTAATCGTTTACCGGACATGTAATGTGACCTGACAGAGGGCGCTAGTCACAAGGCGCGGTGCGAAGTTGTAGATGGCGCTCTGCCCAGTAACAGAGGCAGATGTTAAGCGCGCATAGTTGTGTGTTAAACGAGCGCGACGCACCTTGTGCGTAGTGCGATAGGGCTGCGAAAGTCACTGCTCTGAAACATATGATTGCCGTGCTTTCGGTAAGTGAGTACCTTCTTCAGGGAAAGCTGATTAAGAAGGTACTCAGTTACCGAAAGCCCGGCAATCACATATTTCAGAGCACTGATTTAATCTTATATTCTTGTCGATATTCTGATCACGGTGCTACGCAGCCGGCCCTTCCATATTTCAGCGAAAGTCACTGCTTGGTCACGAGAGCGCGTGCGCGGGCGTGGTCACAGCAGCACGAAGCTTAGTCTTGACCCAAAACGTCGGTGATCGATAGTTGTTTTAATTCTGTTGAAGAGCGCCCTCACACAAGTAGTTTTTACTTACTCTCACTAACGTCTTGGGAATCTTGCAGCTCCCGCAACCTAGTACAAGCACCACACTAACCGATCGCACCAGGTACACTTGAGGTAGATCCCCAACCACCAGCGGTTGTATGTCAGATTTACACTTGCAACTCAGAAGACAACACAACTCCACAGAGCTCTGGTTAGCACGCTGCCATCTTGAGAAGTCCCGGCAACCCACGCAGCAAGCGCCCAGACCTAAGGTAATGCGCGCCTCTGATCGGATGCTGCGGGCACGTTTAATGCATGATTTACACGCGACTGAATTATTATAAACCCAGACTAAACACAAGTCGGCGCAGCTACCCTGTTTCGCCACAGTATTATAATTCATGTACTTCGACGTTCGAACAACACGGCGGCTTCACGCGAACAAGTACAATGTCGATAGTGTTTGGTTTGTAGGAAGGGATTAGTGACATGTAAGACATATTTTTCACTCCATACTAGACATGGAATTTCCACTCTTCTAAATGATATCGGGGACTACAGTTGTGCTGCATCGCATCATGTTTGCGATATCTGTGGCAAAAAACTGGAAAAACAAAATCGTTGTCTGACACCACGCAAGAAATACGTTCTCGTTTTTGGCAACTCACAATGAGCATGCTGCCTGAGGCCAAGTTACTCACACAAGTGGCAAATAACCCTACACGTGCAGCAAGAGAACGACAACCAACTTGCAGTCCGGGTACTCTGTCTTCGAAGGGTAAGGTCTACATGGTCTCTAAGAACGCTTAGCTGGGGAGGGTATGCTGACTGTACATGATTATGGGTCACCAAGAACAGCATCCTCTGTCATAACCTAGGCCTAGCCTAGTCCGAGTATATACTCCGTGCTAACTTCGTACGAATGTCTGTGTTGTAGTGTCTGTGTTGACGGGACTGCAGACAGCCATGATGCATGTGACCTTACCATGGTGTATTATTGAGGTCATCGAAATTTATTATGCATGCAATTAAGCGAATGCTGATTGATTCCCTTGGAAAGCCGAGGGAAAAATAAAGAACAAGTTAAAACGCTGCTGCAAGATTCCCAAGACGTTAGTGCAAGCTGGCGCACAGTCTAATTATGAGTCGTTAGGGGGCGCACTATGCACGGTGTCCGCTATCAAGCACTAACGTCTTGAAACCAAGACTACATCAAGGGCTGATCCTGAGGTAAGGGTCGAGAATCCTGTGCAAGGGTTAAAATCACCTAGCCTAGTGTGGAGGTGCCTAAGTTCCGAGTGGTGCGTGTGTCGTTGAGGGGCTTGGTAGGTTGAGGGGCTAATTGGTGGTGCGGTATAGTTCCTGATAGGAGCTTGCGGTCGATGCAAGGGCGGATTGCTATCTCGTGATGAGTTGCGTGTGGCACAGTTCTGATAATAAGCCCCAGAGACTTGCTAAAGTCTCTGATTCGGCACTGGATGCCCACAATTAATTGTGGTGTTCGCTGCTCTGGGCGTAGTCCGGTCACGTATAATCACACAGTCTCCGTCAATAGCGCCCTCTGCTGGTATATTGGTTGAGTGTGTTGATGAATAAACCAGCCGCTCATCATTAATTGTTGTATATGGCTGAGTTCGGGCGGCTTTTTCTCGTATGTTCACGAACAGCTCCATTTGTTGTTCGTGGGTCGGCCGCTCGAACGCTGGGAATAAACAACCGGTTATCACTGGTAGTTAGTGACAAGCAACATGCAACATGGCGGCGTCCATGTAGGCTACGTTATTCGAAAGTTAATGTTTGGATGGGCTGAATTCTTTTCTATATAAACAGGAACATTCATTTGTGTCTTACGGAAAATATGTTAAGTTTTTAAACACTTTTTAATCATAAACCCGTTTGTCTGTTTATTACTCGAACGCCTAAACATGTATATAGACTGTGACACTTTTATACACTTTGACACGTTTATAGAGGGTGCATTCAGTGTTTAATCTTGTGACACATGAACGAATAATAAGAAAACAAGATAAAGAAAATATAATTAGAAAATGAAATTCAAAGAAAATATAAAGGACTCCTGAACCCCAATAAAATAACAATATGCTTTATTTATGTGTTCGAGTACTGTCTGTCGATAGAATTCCTTTACGCATACATGTCCAGTGTAAAAATAAGATCTTGAAAGAAAATTAAATAGTTTCAGTAAAATAATGAAATTACACTTACCGTTGCTTAGTTGTAACACAGTGAAATACATGTACATTTTGAAAACTAAACCAATTTTTCAAAGTTTTATCTACGAATAAAACATTTTTAAAAAATCAAACATTCAGTACATTAATCTTTGCCATTGTTCCTTCGCTTTTTAGTTTCTGTGCAATAAGTGACCCCACTTATGTTTAATTTTACGTTAGGACCCAATTATTTCATTCAAGTATAACAAAATGTAAGACCTTCACTTGACTTAAAAAAAAGCTACAGTTCATGAGCCATAACATTTTCTAGGACAGAAATTCAGGCGAGTAAATTCGGATTTAATTAGCAGTTTTGAGCTTAGGCCTAGCCTAACTGCCACTTAGCACCAGACTACAACTGCTAGCATTGTGCCCACAAACGTACCATAAAAAATACGAACAATGTATCCTTACGTTCATACCTACCATGCGTGGGCGTGTCTTGTGAAATCGTCCGCGACGCGTGCAGGCACATGGTTCTGTCTCATTGTGTATTAAAAGAACAAACTAATTTCTGAAAAAATGAACAAATAAGTAACTGCAGTGGAGCACATAGTAAATGCTGAATGGGGATTTCGGTCTCTGTCAGGGAGTTATCATCCCAAATTTCTGATATGTATCACTCATCCCGAGATTTCTCCATAGACTTGTGCACACTGCTGAACTACTTCCGTTCATGGTTTCAGGTTTAGACAGGCGCCGTCATCATTATATATTCAGACGTTGGTTTCCATAGGCGTTGTTGGTCTATGGGATTTTATGTCTGTGGGTACAACTGACGTATTGCCTATTAGAACACGGTATTTATTTTTAGTTTCAAAATTAAGCGATAATCGACGGGCGACGGACGACGCACGACGGGCGACGGACGACACACGACGGGCGACGCACGACGGGCGACACACAACGGACGACGGGCGACGCACGACGGACGACGCACGACGGAAAATGGCATGTTTGGAACTGGTAAATGGCAGAATTGGGACACAACAAAAAGCAAAATGCGACGGACGACGGACGACGGCAGATATGGAATTCCATAGTTTATCAAGGCGTCAAACGTTTTGGGGTTTTACAGTGTAGTTTCGATATGGAGCCAAAAATAAAAACCAAAAACAAACTGACACCCAGATTATCTCAGCGTTGTATATGGGGCATTTGAAGGAGCAAAAACATTTCTTATCGCCCGAGTTTCAGAGAGCGGCGGACGATGGCTGTACACCATGATCATTGCGGAGCGCGGTGTTTGAGATGGATGGGATTCAGCACCATCTAATATGCTGTGTGGTGATACTCTTCATAGCTGATCCTACCACTTCATTTGTTAATTGTGACGATTTTATATTTACTGGCCAAATCATGACAAGTAAGGTTTGACAACAACCATGTCAAATTTGAACTTTGAATCATTTGAACTTTGTAACGACATCGCTAACGTCTTGTGGTGACTTGTCGCTGGCATTAACGACAATTACCCTACCTCATATTCATAGTGGATTATAATGCACTTATTTGTAAGAAGGCGATATTTTAGTGTGTTCAGGTACAGGAATCATATCACAGACTCTCTGAAGGCAATTGACCTCATAGCTAAAACACTGCACAAGGTTAGTGCAGGCCCTTCTGATTTGTGTTGCAAAAAAATTGAAAAAATAAATAAAATTGTTAATTGGCCACCAGGCATTTTACACGGCCTGGATGTGATTTCTCGGCAGAAATGAAAAAGCAACTCGCCTGAAGGTGATTTTGGTGATTATTATCCAATATCACATCTTCACAACCAGAAATCACATCCGAGTCAGAAACGACATCCACGATTATGTTGTTCGAGTCCAATAACACATTTCGTGTCCGCGCGTTTCCAAAATCACATCATCCTGGTTGTGATTTTGGCTAAGATGTGATTTAAGATGATGCATGTCCATAGCACTCCCACCCAATCACCTCTCCATTTTCGCATGGGAATCATATCTATGCCGTTCACAGTGAGAGTTGTGTGTTGGGTCTTAACTTAGTGAGATAAGTATATTAAATATACCAATTTATAAAAGCAATGTACTCTCACTGGCATACATGAACATAGATTAAGGATCGGTGTAAATATTCCTAAAAGTCAGAGGAGAAATGAAGAAGGCAAGTGAAACATTGAGAACAAAGGGCATTATTTGAAAATTAAGGAGCGCAACGGATGCCAAACCATGTAGAAAGGGGTTCAATTCTGCCACCAACGGAGATACTGTCAACTGTAAGAGTAACTAACAGGGGTGAGTATTTTATAAACTGGTATTATTTGTATTTTTTTGTTATGCCAAAAGCACTACTAGAATTTAAAAAAATTACAATATACCTTATGTAATTACTCGTCTTTAATAGCTCTGTTTTTCGAGTTATCTTCCTCTCCAACTCAAATAGATTGTCAAATTGGGTGTTTACCATTAATCTGCTCAGGGTTTTTATTTACTTCCATGCTTTTATTTACTTTTGCTTTGAGATCTTCCACAATATCTTGATGCGTGTCACTTTTTTTCAAATGTTTGTAACTTGACAAAAATCTTGGTACATGTAGTTGTTTATAAAATGTAAAGGAGACAATTTTCCACCAACGACCAGTTAGATGTGTCCCAATAAGACGACAGACTGAATTCCTGGCGCTCTTGTAACAATCCTTGAAAAGTTGAAGGGAAAAGAAAAAAATGATGAGGATTTCTTGGTATAACTTATAATGTATAAAATCATTTGGAGTCGGAGTTGGAATCTATTGATGTCAGCAATATCTACGAAACTCTTAAAGAGTGCCATCTGACTTGTTGAGAAATACTATATGTCATTTTTCTGCTATAATTCATTACGGCATGGGGACAACATCTTAGAAGCTGGATGAATATCACCTCGTATGTTGAAGATAATTAATAGAGGGTTGACAACACCAAAGAGATAGATATCAACCCTCCGATGAGGTAATAGGCACGAAATGGCTCTCACAAAGTATATTTTTACAGAATGATGAAATTTATTACTTATAGGTTATCACCCTTCCCTCAAAATGTATCTCAGTATGTCAGGTTCTTACTTTTGATGTCGTAATCCCTTGATAAGTTATATCAAGATGATACCGATATGATAGTATCCTAGAGATGGCAAAGAATTCTGCATGGCTGATTTTGCGAGGGTAAAAGCGTTATGGAAGATAGAGGGCGCTGTGAGAGGAATTAGCATTTTCCAACTCTTAGGGTGCACCACAACAAATAAATTCCCATAGACAGCAGTGATAAATCCCCATACTTCACAACTCTCACAGGTTTCCAGGATGCACAGAAAAATGATGTTTCACATGTCCCCTTTCAATTTCGGGGGGTTGACCAATGAATTTTTGAGAAATTTTCACCAGAAGCAAACCACCCCTAAAATGAAGAAAATGTCCCTGTCCAGAAAAGTAGCCATTTTGAAAAACCATCCCTCTGCAAAATGCCTCAAATAGTGCCACTTTCGGACCCGATTGCATCCAAATTGCTCAGAATTGGAAGGCCCAAGTCCGGCCCAGAGGTTCAGTCTCAGATTTCTTCAATTCCCCAGTTCCATGGCTCTGAGGACCCTCTAATATAGAATATTTTGAGTCTATAACTTTTATTAATGAGCTCGGCGGATATATTTCTGGCTTAAATACGAGAGTGCACCCCGCAGTTCTTTTTGTGATTGTCTCATGGTTTTCTCATCGTCTCATCTTGATGTCTACCACATTACCCTGTTGAACAGTTGTAGGCCTACGTGTATGAAAAGACACCTCGAATGGACAATACATTTTCTTACTCAACTTTCTTACCTGTCCCAAATGACAAATTAACATATTAAAAAAAAAAATCTATGGATAAAACTTACAGGTCTTTATAGGTCTGTGTGCCCCGAGCTGGATCAAGAGTGGACGCAATTTTTCTGGCAACGGAGGATCGTTTGGTAAGGACTTCACGTCGATTTTTCACGAACGACTATCAAATGCACGCGTTGCGTGCACGTCTCTGCCAACAACTTAAACGAACACTCCTGACCAGCATGGCTAATTCCAACCGACGAGGGGGTGCTTCTGCTCAAGGCGGATATTGAATTAATTTAACGTCTCTGAAGATTGACACAATAGGTATGATAAATGTTTCAGAGGGAAGTAATGCAAAGCATTTAAAATGGTTGAACTTCAATGCTAAATGGCTAACAGGGAGGAAAAATGTTTGAAACCTTTTAGTTAAAGAGAGCAAATTTGCACGGACTAGTAACATGTTTACATAAAAGCATTGTGTCGTAAGGCTAATTCCATTAGTATTTGTACCTTGATCGGACAACCGAACGTAATAGTGCCTAGCCATTGTGAAGGAACATAGATCAAGCAAGTTTAATTTGCCTGTGTGCACTTTTTCGTTTTTGTGGGGATTTTCCGGTGTATTATATCTGCTTGACTGATATAGAGTCTGAAAGTTGATCCTTGGTAGCGCGTGTCCGGACCCCGTGGATAGGAACAATAACTTGCAAAATTTTAGAGTTTGTAACATTTTCTCATTCAGTTACTTCTCATTTGTAAAAAGGATTTTAAAAATTATTCACGAGTATATCAATTTATAGAAACTGAAAAATGACCTGACCTAAAAGATAAATATCCTGCCGAACACTTCAAAAAAATTGAAATACTTGAAGAACATTGCAATTTAGTGGTCTCGTACTCAGATTAACAGTTACAGAATTATACTTAATGGTAGTCTGCTCGTAAACGAGAAAATAAACAAAGATTAAAAAATATTAAAGATTATTTTAATGTATAAATAAGTAACCTTTAAGTAAAGCTTTTACACAAGATTCTAATATTTAATTTAATCTTTACTGACAAGAACTGCGTTAAGTGAACTCGACTTAATCTAGAACCCATCGACTGCAAGGAGGCAAATCTTTGCAACGTTGTACAATCTCACTTCCATGTAAGCACGGGGAGTGAAAACAAACGTGCACTAACAAGGAGAACTACGAATGATATTGCCAGAAGAAAAAGGTCGTTAATGAAATTCGTTTGTAGCCATCTCCAGGACTTTTCCAACATATTACAATTTCAGCCAAGCGTTTGGCCTCTTTGTACCGATTACAGACATGAAGCTAAGGACGCCAAATTGACAGCATATTATGCAAAGCAGAGATCGTTCGTTTTAATTTTTTTAAGCAAATACCTCAATTTCCCTGTTCAACAACGCGTAACGTGACATTTGATAACGCATGCTGCGATTTGATAATGCCCGCCTGCGTAAAAACGTGGTGGCACCTGAAAAGAGACAGTTTAATCTGTGTGCAAGGTGGCACGTAGAATTCGTCAGGCCCGTGCGAAGTCCATATAAGGAGAGGCTAGCAGCAGTCATTTCCCCGCAAGCATCCAAACTGGGTCATTTCTCAAGTGCTGAGAACTCTCAGGGCAACGTCCATCTGTGTGGACTGTCGCATTTGCACTAGAGATACTTGTAGACAAAGTTCATTATTCACCAAATATAAGGTAACATACTGACCGCCGGTTCATTTTAAATTTGTATGTCGTTAAGCGCAGACATTCTGTTCTATTATTTGGCGTTAGTCCACAATTACGTTAGTCCACAATCTATCTCCTTGAAATGTTACGAAAACAACCCAGATTTCCTTTTCACAACAGTAAACACATGCATGCATAATGGAAGGTCTTCTCAAGACACGGGTAAAAAAGGGAGGCTCGAATGCAATCCAGCAAAAGTGAAAGTGCCTCAGTGATCTCAAACACTGAAAAGTTTAGCGTGGAGATAGAAGTCAGCCAATATTTTGTTTAGCTGTTGTCGTTCATGCCGACGCTTCAGATAATAGTTATGAAACATATGGAAACGGATCAAATTTCAGTTAACTAATTTGAAGGTGTTCAGATGAGTAACGAGTACCACTTTGTTCCCCCTCCACACATACCTCCACATGCTTATATGTTGGAACTCGTTAGTGTAATATTGATCAACGATGAGGATTAACCAATGTACGTCTTCATCCTCATCAAATTCAAAATATCGACTGCAAAGTCACAAAGTACATTGAAAAATGTACAGCGCAGAGGGTTTTACGAAAAGAAAAGTGAAAAAAAAGCAGATGAGTGAAAATGAAGTTGAAATTTGTGCCCCCGAACATTGTCGTTGGACCTCTCAAGTTTGTTGCCTTCATATGTGATTTATACGCATGTGCACATATAGTACAATATATAACTCGTCTATAGACCTTTTTCCAGTGATGTCACGATTGTGCTCGACATCTGCTGTGTTGTGATGGTAATCTACTTATTCAAGATAAACTGGTCAATCATACAGCGTTCGCACGTGCGCTTGCACGTGGTTGAAGCTGCCCGTAGGAATATGTACGATCACCGTGGCCAAGGCAGTCCACACGTGGTGGTATTGTTTGAATTTGGTTACGTGGGTAAAAAAGGTCTGTAGGATTCGTAGTCTCTGGGTAAAGCCGCATGTTGCAGGCTCGAATCCAGCCTGGGGCCACGGTGCATGCGCCCTTGGGTAAGGCACTTTGCCCTTCTCTTGCTTCCCCCACCCAGCCGTAATTGGGTACCTGTGAGGGAATATATGGTTCTGTGGTTTATTTAGCCACTTTGTGCCAAATGGCTGCATCGAGCTGTGTATTCCCCAGGGAGCTGAGATGTTATTTGGAAAATTCCGGTTTTTAAATCACTATTACGTTGGAGAAAGCATCATAGCAGCTACATTACATTGTGCATAATAATCTCCAAAATTCGTCAGTTAACCAAATTGTTGAAAAGAAATGAAAGATGAGAATTAAACTTTATTTTGATGCCTCTTCAACACCTGAG
The DNA here is from genome assembly GCF_001949145.1 of Acanthaster planci. The sequence goes on along the minus strand of NW_019091389.1, from coordinate 1,515,250 downwards.
AAATGTTCAAATTCTCTCTAAAGTGGAAGTGGCTGCTTATTTACTGGTTTGCAACCTAGCCATGTGTAGAACTTTATGCTAATTCGGTAAATAAACAGGGACGCTAATCAAACATACCTTTGAGTCTAGTCATTAACGAAGTTATCTTACAGGTTAACCAAATTTCTTTTCCATACACTGAAAGTCTTCTTCCTTATGACATGCATCGCATTTGTTCTGCCAAAACAAAACACATTCATATATTTGTGTTCTAAAAATCAACGTTTTGCTTCAAACAGTGACAGATTCCAACACTATACAGTACATTTTAATTTACTGGATATCTGTGGTTTTGTTTTACTGTGGTATTACTGTGTATTTACCAAGTAAGAGAATAAAACCGTGAGCACTGGCATGGGTCTCGACATTTAATGTCCCATTTTTGATATGCAAAAATGACATTAATGATCTTAAAAAAGACGTTGAGAGCTACGTTTTAGACACATTTCGAGTTATTCCCTTTCACTTTCTCATCGTCTCTTCCTGTCCCCGGTTTCTTTCAATTCGGCAGTCATCTATTCATTAATTTTAACACTTTTGGTAAAATCGTACTAAAACTAAGGATTTTTCACAGGCGCTGAAGGTGGAAAGCCTGGAAAAGTCAAGGGATAAGACCTTAACCTAAGTCATTTCAGCGGGTTCACCTGACCCAAACCTTACTTAGACCTTATTAACCTTGGTCCTTTTCAGCAGCTTCACCTGACTCCAGCCTTTTAGACCTTAACTTTGGTCCTTTTTGGTGGGTTCAACTGCCTCAAACCATAACTGGACTTGAAGCTTTGTCCTTTTGAGCGGGTTCACGTGGCCTAAATCTTAACTGTCCCTTAACCTCAGTCCTTTGTTGATATAATGCAGGGCCTTCCAATCTGTAAGGTTTAATGAAATATATAGAGAAAATGAAAAAAAGGCATACGCCGATTAACCATTGTAAGATTCATGACGAATATCAAGGGAATTTCATAGCACCGAAAAACGCACGGAGCTTGCAAAGTCCGATTGTATCGGGGGGGGCTGTCTGAGGGTTATCAAGGCAGTGATACATGGTGTCCACCCCCAATCCCCCCCCCCCGAAAAAAGACGCCAAAAAGTTTACCAGGTATACCCGGTAATATTTGGAAATGAAGTAGGCCTCCCATTAGTGTGCAAATCTCAATAACACTTTATTTAGGGTCGCATAACAAGGACGATCTAAAGTTTTCCAAAATACTGCCAGAATGACTGCCAGTGTGCTGTCATATCTAGATTTAAGTTGATCTTTCCACATGTAAGAGAGTGTTTAGATTAATTTCCCACAGACAGTTGTCATGAAAATAATGAAAAAATCGCATTAAGACCACAGAATGGCCGATTGTTCCCAATGGATCTACGCATTATCTTTGTCGGTTAATGCTTTGTGAAGAGATGCGTGTGATTCATAATTACACAATGTCATGATTCACCCTTGTTAGACTTTTATCATGAAACCCATTTAAAAGTATTCACTTTGAAGAATCGAGCTGTCAGTGGCAAAATAAATCGGATGTTAAGCTCAGGAAGGATTTTCAGGATAACCTGCCTCCATCCTTTTGGTTATAAAATCAGTATGAAATTCGGACGACTATCGTTCGTATAAATTGTAGCGTCTTCCCAACAGAAATATCAGTGTTAATGGAGGACTGCCTCTTGTTTTGACGGTCAATTTTGTCAGCAACGTTGAAATGATGATGCACATTTTAAAGTGTAGCTGTAATGAATTTTTCTTAGACATAATATTTCTGCAACTTTGTTTTCTTCTTCAGTATATGGAAACTCTTCCCGTTGTGTTTGATAAAGACAAGATTAATCGTGAAACAGCATGGGATATCAGTCGTCATTATCAAAGAAGGCAAAACCATTCATTAACTACTTTCAGCACGCGACCAGAGTTAAGAAGATTACGCAGCAGCTTTTTTTTCGTCATATACAAGCCAATGGGGTTTACAGTCCACTGCCATCTTAACATTGTACACAAAAGCCTATGTGAAAGCCTCGTGTGGCACTTGCATTGAGACTGTCCACCTAGAAAGCTTGCAGCTGCAAAACGAGGTTGACGTTTTCCCTCCACCCGGCCCCACCTGTCAACACCATTTCTTTGCCACTTTGGGGAATGAACAGTTATCTGTGTACTGAAGTTTAATTATCATCAAGAACAATCGTTAACGATAATTAAGATGAGTACGGCTCATGTACATTTAATGGTTAAACCCCCATCACACTCGAGCACAAACTACAGTACGTCCTCAGAAATCGGGAGAGTGAGGCCAATCGTGGTGAGATCTTGTGTAGTTGTAAGAACTCAGTTGGAACTTATAGCGACGTGGTATGGTCCTCATGGACGGTGAGGTCGGGGCAAAATTTTGAGCATGCTCAAAATTTACGTAGCAAGGTCGTAGTGGCTTAAAATCGCGGCGACAGAGGATATTAGTAACCTAGTAACGGCATACACGTCTTGGCGTATCGGCATCGTTGTAGGATCTTTATTACACGTGATACAAGTGCAGCTCGATCAGGACGAATTATGCCCCCCCCCCACGCCCGAACTGCTTGGGTGCACTCTTTCAACCAGTATACCTAAATGCACAATATATGTAAAGTAAATGTTCGGAAACGTGACGGTAGCTTTCTACAAGCGTACTGCACACGTCACACACGCAGCAACAACATATTACCATCGTAGTTTCGTACCGTGATCTTTTACGTCGTGGTACAATCGTATCAAAGTGTTTTACATCGTGGAACGATCCTATTACGTCTTAGCAGAGTCAGGAGTCATGCTCAGTTTAATTAATCGTACTGAAAACGTACGTATTGCTATCTTCATACACGTGTCAGAAAGGCAGTATCACCCTAGTTCGATCTTAACAGAACAATTTTTTGCCCAATTTTCCTGGTTTCATCCCGTCCTAGCCACGTTTCAATGAATTTTACAACCTAGCGGGTCGTCCCGCTTGTCGTCATTAGAGTATGATGTGGGTGGGGGGGCTTTAAAGGATGTCGTGTAATTATTCGAACGAAAGAGGTTACTTTTATAACTATTTCATAAACATAATTTAAATATTAATTTTGTTTAATGGTAAAAAGTTTGGTTCATTTATTTATACATATGAAATAAATATGAGGACTCCTAACCCTAGAACATCGAAAGCAAAAATGAGCGGTTTCGGCATAAATTTGATAACTCGGAAACCCATAAATTCACTGAAAAGAGAAAAATTTGTCCAGCAGACTCTACAAAAATGCAGGACTTTTTGTGTACAAACCAATGAAACATTAAGGCTTTCGTCCGGTATGACATCACAGTTTTGGTCCTGAATATGGAAATATTCATTAGCATAAATATTTAAAAGGACACTAAATTAGCCTTTATGATAGTAAAACAAAAGTCGAAAATATGGTGAACTGAGAGACAAACGTAAATGGAAGTTTCATATAAAACCCAGTTGATTGCAGCTACCCTTTATAGCGCTAAAGTGATTTTTACCATAGATGTCTGGTTTGCTGGCCTTTGCAGATCCATTTCCCCTCTGGTATGGAGTGATCGACCCCAATGTGTTAAGAGATGTCAAAGTATTGGGGTTTGTTTTCTGTTTTTGAAATTAATTGACTTTTGAGAGCTCAATGTACCAAACAGCATGCCATGATTCTCCTGACAACAAGCAACGTAGATGTTGTATGGTCCTTTGCCCTCCGATCTAAAAAAAGAAATGTCACAAGTGGAGACCTACCTTCATTCACTCATTTAGAATCGATTCCTTCCTCATCAGGTGTGGTTCGGCTTGGAAGGGAGGTACCGGTACACCTTTAACATAATCTCGCCGGTATCAATATTTTAGAGTAGGCCTATGACATTCTCAAAATGTCGTCTAGGCTAATGCTCAAGATACTTACATTGGTTTAAACTTTGAATAATAAATCTCTGGAAATACGAACATTAAAAAATGTTCTCTGAATTTTTTCAGTGATTCATGCAACACGTTTTCAAAATGGGCAAGTCCAGACATCTTTTTGAACCTTTGAAGAACCGCACCTGCTCTCCATTGTAGGGTCACGATTCACTGTAGCTTGACAATTCCACAAGCATGGAATTTGCTCATTATGCATCCACAGAAAATGTCCCCATAGGGGTTGTGCAGTATTCACACACCAACCATATAGGCCTGACTGAACACCACCAAATGAATAAAAAGGTTTCACTTCACATATCCATTTCAAAATGAAACAAATATGGAAAAAAGATAAAGGTGCCTGGCTGAACTCAGTCAATTATAATCATCAGCATATTTGCTGAAGTAGACCAAGTTAACGCCGCTGTTTGCAGAAGCGTAGCAAGGGGGTGCAGAAGCGTAATCAGTGGTCTTTAACATATTCCAAAATGACAAAGATTTTAAAACCAAAATTAAAGCAATGATAAAACAAGTCAAGACAGTGAAACGGGTAAAATAGGACAATTTCATTTTGAAATGGAAAACAGTTCTTGCTACGTGACTGACTAACTAAAACGTTTACGGCGATGTTTATGTGGACTTGGGCTCTGCAGGGTCATTTCACTTATTTTAATAGCTGTATAGAAACTAGGGGTAAAAAGAAAATGATTTTGAATTGTAATGACATAATTATGACCTCAATATTCCGTGCAAAACCTCAACATAGGTCTTAATGTCAGTTAACTTTTTAAACATTTTGAAGAGCTGGGTGAAGTCCCGTCGAGAAACACCATGTACAAAGTCTAAGGGATTTGGTAGAGAAGAATGAAAGGTTACAAAAATCTTGACATAACAAAAACACTTGTTTTCTCAAATTCAAGGGAAAAGCCTAAAACAATAAAAGGTTGTGAGGGGGTTTGCATCACATCCTGTCCTACGCTCCCTTGGTAGAGAGCTATAGCAATTGGTTAAACTACAGATGTGCGAAGCAACCGAGCCTTCTTGGATTTGGTATAATTTGACTTATCCTGTCCAACCACACAATCTCCTCGGAACACCCACTCGCGTTTGGTTTGTCAGGACCACCTTTTTATTTACAAGATAATATTACTGTCAAGGTCGACGTTTCTGCAGAGGTGGACATGGGTACAAATTGTGTGAGTGTGTGCATGTACGCCTCCACATTACTTTGTAAGAATAATCCATCCTCCCACTCGTAATCTTGGATTAATAGTGCAACTAATCATTCAAGAAAATAATTGAAAGTGGATTGTACATGAATATACAAATTTTGAAATCGCATTCTTTCAGTTTTTATTTTGAACACAATCATAGTTTAGCGCATCTTCAATCTATCCAGTAATTCACACATTAATTTGGAATTACCTCAATTCAAAAGTACGCAGACACGCCAAGACATCGGATCATTGTTTAATTTCGTGCACATACCTTGGTGACTAATAACAACAATCCTTTTATAATAGGTGCGGTCATGAGCTCGTAAGTGTCTTGGCTTTTAACTAATACCCAGAAATGTCTTACAGCACAAGTGCAAATACTTCAGAAACCGTATGCGAGATAAAACAAGGATGCATAATAATTGATATAGGGAGTAGACGCTTGATTTGAAGTGGCGAACGCTTTGTGTTTAACGAGCCATTTTACGCTCTTGTATACACGGTACACAAACCATCACAACAATCTTTTATTCACACCGACGTGTTACGCCCAAGTGTTTCATTTTTTAGTGCTAAGTTGGAGCCAATGGACCTGTCATGAACCCCACTATCAACATCACTGCCGTCGTTATCACCCCCTTAGACCTGACCCAGAATAGACCATCACATCTTTCACAGCACTTGCCGTTGGGAAACGCTCGGGTCCATACCTGCATGTACGTAGTGCTAGAACCTCTACGCTAGCGGAACGGAGTAGCGACGGATCACGTTCAATCAACAATTTATTTTCGCCAAAGCCGCGGCTGGCTGCGGCCCGCGCATCAATCTTGCATGAGCCGCGGCTCGCCAGCGGCGAAGGCACCCAGGCAATTCCCTCCGTAGTCACGTACCACATCTTAAACCGTCACGGTGGGAGAGCAAAGTGATGATCTCTTCTGTATTATCTCCGTAAAGGTTGAAGGTAGACCGGAATTGTGACTGCAGTGTCCTTTTGCCGACCAGTCATTAAAAAAACCCTGAAAAATATGGATAAAAACAAGACGTCAAAGCAATATCTTTGCAACAAGTAGTCGACCCATAGTTAAAATGAATATACAGCCAATAAAAGTTGCATTTGAAATATTTATTGATATTTTGTTGCGTTTAAAATGAAACATTCGCATGAGCTTAACCATTCCAAATTGAGACGAACTGTATTCGTCTGTAATAATAGTCTCTCATATTTTTAAACAGCCATACCATACTATTTCATTTAGAATGAAACAGAGCTAGAGCAGTGCAAGTTTTTTGTTTGTGTAAAAGATAATGTGACACATGCATGTGTCATGCAATCTCCTGACCTGATATGTGCTTTTCAAGTTAAAGTGAACTTGGCTTGATATTTGTCTAAATTTAAAGTATATTTTAAAAAACTGCTTTTCTCTTCGCGGAAAGGTCTTTGCAAAAGCAACCGTTCGAAATCTGCTTAAACTAAATTTATACAGTCAAACCAAAGAAATGAGCAATCGATTTGGAGTTGAACCATTAAGGGGAGTGGAAGTCTTGGAGTGTTTTTACACTATAAACTTGTTGGTGTAATCATTGTTGGATATAACAGGTCTGGCCGTTTTCAAAGACACACTGATAAACTTGTCAAATTACAGAAGTAACCTGCTAGAATAATTTTTAGCCAAGGGCTTGACTCTTCATGAACCGAACTATTTGATGAATTACGATGACTCCCCTCGTAGAAAATGATCCCTTTACCTTAAAGCAGATTTCTTGTATTAGTGTGTAAACAATCTTGTTCTATGTTATCTATCTGAACACAATGTGAAAGTCTCTGATATCCACAGCCATGGAACGAGACTGTCAGCACCGAATTGCTAATGATTCCCGAGTACAACTCAAACTGTTATCGGCATAGTCCGTTAGTACAAGGTTTGTCAGTATGGAACACCTGAAATCGATGTTGAATGATCTTTCAGGAAAATCCTAGCAAATAGTCCACAATGTTTATTTTACTTTGAACGTTATTTTATTTTAACTTTAATTTAATCTGATATTCTTTACATTTGATATTAATTGTTATCCTAAGTATTTCGTTTTTTTATTCTATCACATTTCTATTTTAATTTGTATTTTTTTAGTGTTTAAAGTTTCAGTCACTTTTCTTTACTTTTATTGTATGTACTTTATTTTGTACTTAATTACACCTTTGATATCTTGTCCCAGGGCCCTGTGGTAGACCACATTGTAGTGAACAGGCTAGCCTGGTTAAATATAAGAATAATAATATAATACAGAGAGATGGCAAATGTTGTGACACCACAATTACTTGGAACTCAGTTTTGAGATCATGACGTCCCCAAAATGTTAGTCAGTGTACAAAAGAACCGTCGATATTAATAACTACAAATCGTATTGAGTTAATATGATTCTTAAAAAGTTAATGGTTTGCTGTTTTAAAGTTGTGTCGTTTATGTTTGCCTTATACTTAGTTTGGAAATCAACATGATTTGGCAAACTAGTTAAGCTATTTATAATAGTGTAAAATACATACTATTATACTATTTACTTAATTAGTTCAATTATTTTGTGTGTGTTATGTTATATTACTGTTGGTCATTTTATGTGTACTTTTTAATTTTCATCTATTCAACCAGCTGTGACCCATGGAAAATCAGTTTTTGTACTGAAAGTGGGTAACCCAGGGCAAAGATGATAATAATAATGATAATTAAGTAGCCATCATGGGCCATTAGGTCAAGTAGCTTCATATTAGACAGTGTATTATTTAACTTTTGTGAAAGTATGAACCCCTTTAAGACTCTCAGTAGACGACTGTTCCGAACAACATGACATCGGTTATATATCGGTTTAATATTTGCTTTGTTTATTAAGTAAAAATACAAAGCTTGGGTGGTTTACACGTGTGTGAATTCGTAATGCAGACGGTTTGAGCCTGAAAAATGGGAAGCAATCTCTTATGCACATTCAACTGATTTCATACCTTCCGATGACCACAGGGAGGCTGGGCTGATCACTTTTTAATAGACAGGAATAGACGTGACTTGGTTTGTGATTCGCTACTCTGCTGGTTAGGTCAGCTTTAGCTGTCCATTTCATTCTTTTATTGTTGAGATCTCAAGTGAATTGAAAGATTAAGACCCGAACATCAATATTAATTTGCTACGAGACTCATATAATTTATATTATTAAAAGTAACTTTGGAAGAAACATAAGGTAAACTTTGTCTTGCCTGCGGGTTTTCTTCCATCAATGTCGCAGGCATTTTCATCATTTTCAGATTTAATAACGAATCTCGATTCATTATCAATTCAAAATCTCATTTTCCCGAAAGAATTAATTTTAATCAGTTGTTATTGATGTTTATGAGCGTAAATGCATCAAGAAAAGTATAAACAGAACTTTTTTTTGAAGGCACCAATTCAAAATACAGACGATTCGGAAATTGTCCAATGGTTGGTGTTATTAAACTGTTGGCCGGTTACACGGGAACTGTTAAACGATTTCAAAGGATATTCTGGTCAAAAAATATCTATATCTGGCAATTGGAAAACGAGGTTTCCGTCGGTCCGTCATAGACGTACATGTAGTTGTTTTCAAGCAGGATTTACTTACGACTAGCAGGGAACTCTGTCCGATTGCTTAAGTCCGTGAGGAAAGACCAGTGGAATTGATGTAGTGCATTATAAAAAGGAGCTGTTTTTCGACCTTGCTTTTTCGTGTCATTGTTGCATAAGTGTTAAATCCATGCCGTACAAGTATTGAGGTACATGTGTTTGTCGAGATGGCTCTGAAGAGTCGCGTCCGTTATCATCGGAACAGTAGGAGAATGCAGCGTTTGCACACATGTTAGTTACATTTAATAGTAGTATATTAGGTCTAAATAATAATAAATTAAATTTGTATTACGCAATCGCCATAACAATGACCGAACGTGCATCACGAAGAAGTAATTCTAAAATTACTTTTAAACCAGGAATCGAAACCACTTACACGGTCAAACTACTTCAAAATATGTCAGTGTAATTGCAAAAACTTTCATTAACACACAAATTACATAAAAACCGGTTAAAACAGGTCCCAACTGAAAGCTTGAGAATGTAACTACAAACATTAATACTGCGGCTATGACAATCAATATTTGGTGTGTTTTGCACACAATTTTCAAGAGAAAAATGAGCAGTAAATATGGTTAAAGAAAAGCCAGTTTAAAAAGATTGGTCTTTACTTTATGCTTGAAAATGACCTTGATTGTTTCAGGCAACCTATTCTGTAATTCAGGGGCTGCGTACGAAAAAGATCTAACCATTGGTGTTTTTGACATTGTACGCTTAGGATTTTCAGAACACACTTTATTATTATTGGCTTTGTTATGCGTTGTTCAACAAGACCACAACATACCCAAGAAAGGCCTAGATTGACAGTACTGGTAATTTATTTCTTGAAGACAAAGTTTCCAAAAGTTTTGTTCTTAACACGATCAGAGATTATGTAGTTACGAAAGCCGGGCAGTGCCAGCAAGTATTACTTTTCAAAAAGTGAAGTGTATTTTTTCTAAGTTTGTTTTTATGAAGTGCATTTTTAAGCTTCATTTTTAAGATATATTTTTTCCAAAGTTCGTTTGTTCGAGATATATACTCTAAAGTTTGTTCTTATAAGATCTATATTTAGAAATGTTGTTTTTATTTTTGGAAGGAAAGACAAATATATTTCCAAGGTTCGTTTTATGAGATGTATTTTTACATTTCGTCTGTTGAGTCATATTTTTGGAAGTTCTTTTTTCTTTTTTCGCAGCTAATGGCAACTGATGTTGTCTCCAACCCGGTTGTTTTACTAAAAAAAATAGTCTTATCAAGTAGGCTTAATAGTGTACAGTGTATGGCTCGAACCATAGCGTGTAATTCTGATGTAATGTATTCACAAAATGTGCTAAAAGACAGTTCAAAATGACCGTCCCAAGAGACAGTACGACGGTTTGTTGTGATGGGATTCTGCAAGGGTTACAGTTATGTTTTTTTTTCAAATTCAGTTTAGCATGCATGCCTAATGCTTTGTAGCCATGTATTCGTTATGTATAGTTATATGCCCAAAATAATATAGGGAATGCACAGCCTTTGGGGACAATGGTAACATTTACCATGGGCGTCGCGATGTTTTTCGGGGGGGAACCAAGATTTTCAGGGGAGGGGAAAGCACTAATTAGCAGCGAACTGTTAAACCAATAACAATTGGAGGGGGTCATTTCTGAGTTATTCTCAAGCGAATCGGTAGCTTTCTTCCCTCTCCTTCTTTTTGCTTTCACGTTTGTTCTATCATTTCCCCCCTTCCTTTTTCTGGGGGGGGTCCCCTTGCGACGCCCTTTAAGCTGCCTTTTGTTTCTGGCTGGTGAGATGCGATGGAAAAATAAATAAAAAATCAATAAATGCAAAGGGCGTCGAGGTGTGGTGATAAGATCGATATTGATTTGATTAGTAAGTCACAGTCCTACCATGATGGACCTAACCAGCCTGGCTGATCTAGCGCGATATGCTAATGAGTAATCCATTACTCACATTGTTGCAAAGAGAATACTGTATATATTTTCGATCTCCCGTCAACAAAAAGAATATATACTCTTTGATATCACGTATCCATGAGATGACAGATGAAATGTTCTTTTCCTCGAGATGAAATGGAAATGAAAGGGAATATTCAGCCTTTCACTGCATGTTATTCTGAATGTTTTGTAAAGTTTTTATACAGTGCCCGAATACATCTAGATAAATGCCCACCGGAATAAAATTTCTTAATGCTTGGCCTACAGGTTCAGAAAGTTTTTAATGACTGCAAAATGGAAATTCAGTTCACTTGTGCAATGTAAATTCTGTTTTAGACGCGGCCGCGCCGTGCGTTTGTTTGAATATTTCAATGACACATGAAACGACTCACCAATCAAATGAAATGATGAAAGACATATATTCAAAAGGTAAAAAAAACCTTCCATGTTCCACTGCTCTCTTTACTCAAATTCAAGGCGCTGCTGCTATGATGTCATTTCAGACGCACAATTTATAGACTGAGGGAATATGGAGTCCCCTTATATGCAAACGTCCACCTTTCTTCAAGCTCATTCTTTTTAACATTTGTTCCATTACCTTCAAAATAATGTTAATAAAAACCATCTAAAATATTTAAGCAATTTACAAATTAACTTGTAATTAAAAAGATGATGTTCAAATATTGGACGCCAAATTGGGCAGAGAGTGCCCTACAACATGGCACACTTTAAAATAATAATGAATCATTGGGTTAATTAGTGATGAATAAGGTAAAAGATTGGGATTTGGCTTAACCCTAAAATAGCAGGGTTATTTTGGCTCCTCTCATAGCTGGATGGGGGTGGATTCTGCACCCAAGAACTCGGCTGTACCTCCCTCGATTCTTTGAAACTTGAAAAACTCCTTATCATGACAATTGTGGAGTTTGAAGTCCTTCAAACAAACAATTTTGCTGTTAAGGTCATTCGAAAGTCAAGGCTACAGGCGTGCCAGCCCTCAGCATTGAGTACCCCGGGTGGAAGTTTATATGGATGATCTGTTTCGGAAAACTTGACGATGCACTAGAAAAGTACCTTCAACTATCACAAAATTGGTATCAAAATGACTGTAAAGAGTTACTCTAAAATATCCTAAAGGTTAAGCTCCTGCAAAAATACACTGCGGAGACATCGGAAAAATGTCGGGGGGGGGGCTGATTCTGCTTCAGCTCTTTTAAGGTTCAACTTTGACCCCGCCTCATAAGGAGACTGTCATTACCAGCGTCAAAAATGCAACATGAAAACAGAAAGAATGTCGGTGGCAAAAATATAAAAACGAAAACCAACGTTTTATGACGCAAGCAGCATAAGCGATGGTACTTGCCCCGCATGACATTACTGTTTGCTTAGTTTTTTTTTTTCAATTTGCATAGAAATACACCCCCATTAAACCGTGAGACTCAGAGTACTGTTACTTTAAAAATAGGACAGGTGACGTCATGAAATTCTCGGAACCATGGACGGGGGATGGGGGTATATGCCCCCTACACACTTTTTGACTACCTTTTGGCTACCAGCAGGTGACTGTACTAGAAAATCTTCAGCACATATGCCTGAGCGAGCACGGTGTTTCTAGCGTTCATGCCAGTGTTTCCTGGGCAACTTTTCCATATTACGAACAGTCATAATGTGAAAGGTACAACTAAACACATTATGTTTAGAAATGCATTGCCCCGAAATACATGGAACAAGTTTGAACCATTTTCATGAACAGACAAACACGTGACCCCCACCTACCCCATGTTTTCTTATTTTTGTTTTGTATGTGTCCTTTGTTTTTCATACAGAATGTTTGAACGCATTTATTAATGACCTTTATTATAATGTACTTAATATTTTTTCTGTGTTCAAATGTGTTCACATTTAGCGAGTGTCATTACAAGAATGTCATCCAAGGACAGCTAAACTGAAGGCAACGTTTCTTCATTAGATTACATCACTCTACTACCAAAAAATATGAACCAAGTTAGTTTTACTTCATTTATTTATTTATTTGAGCTTAATTTTTTAGGGAATTACTTTCTGTGAAAACTAGGTTTTTGTTGAAATTTACTTAAATGGTGAAGATCAGATGACAAAATTGCTGTTAAGTGAAATTTGGATATGCACGGCTATAAAGTATTGCTATTTGATCAACAAAATTAAAAGCAACATGCAATACATTTTGAAGAACCTTTTCGCAGGTCCGAAATTCACTGTATTACAACAGAAATCTTGTAATTATTCAGTCATTCGCACTGTGTGTAGAGTTTCAATAATGAAGTACCAAAAGTTGTTGCGTGACTTAAGATGAACTTGATCAATTAGCAACCATGTATTTCATTCAAAGTACACGTATCACTATATTACATGAGAGGTTTGACCGTTGAATCTAAATCAGGTGTTATGTTATATAGTTCATAGTATTTTGGGGCTTTGTACAATATGCGTATGCTTTGCATGCATAATGCCTAAATTGCTATTAAATGCAGTTGCAGCTTAGTTGAAATTTCGTGCTGATTTTGTTCGATGTATTTGCATATGATGACGCTTATTGCTTATAGACATAATTTATGTCAAACTAGATTGTATCTTAAACTTCATATTTTCTTACTATTCTCTTGTTTAATGATTTATTTTTAATTTTTGCCCCATTAGGATGACAATGTGTAATAAATCGTTACAAAGATGAAAGATTTTACAGTTTCCTTTATTTTTGTTTTAAAATGATTAATATGATTGGTCGCAGTTTTGAATGACTGACTATAAAATCAGATGACTAACGTTAAGTCCTTTCAGACACTTGGATATATCCAGGACTGATTAAAATAAGTCATTTTGACAAACTGTTAGTTATATTCCATTATTGATCTGGCTTGCCGGACTTATTTCAATAAGTAATTTCTGACATAATTAAAGGCAGGACTAAATGACTAAAATGTTTACTGTGATAACTGGCTTGTATCGAAAAAAAACTTGGCTTTGAAAACACCATTAGTTTGTCATGATTGTCCACCAATAGCTATTTTGATGGTGACAGTGCTTTTACGATCTTAAAGATATTTAGCTCACCAAGTTGTTTGTGATGATGTTTCCACTGAAAATGTCCAGTGCGATGTTCATGATTGCAATATTTCTGGTCAAGTACCTGTTTCCATGGATGGCGTGATGAAATACAAATTAGTCTATTACAGCGTGCAATTCAGCGATTGCCTATTGATAAGCTCGAGGCATCGTGACTTGGTTCACATGTGAATATGGTTCAGGTTGTAGTCGTAGCACGAGAGTTGATTCAAGTCGAACAAACACTTATGAAATAATCTATGCACTTTTAAACATAATATTAGACTTGTTCCCGTCCCATACGTAGTCTATAGACGTCTTACAGATGTCCTCTGAATGTAGGGTCCAGTAGCGGGTAATGAATCCGGCAGAATCCTGCCTGGTGTATGTAAATGGAAACGATACCCACTCAATGTACAAATCAGTTTTGCTTTTTCTTCTTCGCTACTGAAAACAACTTCACCATAAATTAATCGTTTGTCTAAAATCTAACACAATAACCACTGATTAGAAATAAATTGCCGTAAAATGATTTATTGATGATAATCATCGAAAACAAAAATAACCACAGTGTTGATCAACGGAGGCTAAGCAAGGATAGGCCCTTGTGTTTTCTCCTCCGCCGCGCTGAAACATAGTACATATTAAAGCATTGCTATTGGCATGACAAAAAGTTAAATATTCAGTCTCCAAATTGACAGGGCTAATCACACACGTTAAACCGTGGTTAGCTATCGGTCCCTACATAAGAGGGACAGGGACCAGTCTAACATAATGCTAACTTTGTGGGTCCATCACTATCAGTTTTCAGTTGGAAGAAAATCATCCACTTATGCTCATGTCCGCAATTTATTTTGATTGATGTCTGAAGATTTTGGTCTTTAATGAAGTGCTCTTGGCACCCCTGCAGTACATCGTGCCAGCTTCTCGTAATTGTCATGTTATCACCATGTCCACGTACACATCGCTATATAACCCAGGGCAGGAGCGTACGTTGTTGAGTATGTAAGTTGTACCGTTTATTCCTCCATGGTTTGACCGTGCAAGTTACTCCTTTTAAATATGGATCGCTCGTGCCATACTCCAAATGAACTTGCCAATTAGAATGTTTGGGTTTAAATTTGGCGCGGTTCTTGAGCCATTTTTGGAGGGGGCTTAACCTTTCGCACGTGACGTCACCTTTTAACTTTTGCGACTGCTTTTCCACCCCCCGAACAGCGCCTGGTTTACATTCGTTGCGCATATGCCAGTTTTCTGTGCCATAATTGCATGATTTAAAAAGGTATGCCACCTCCATACGCACGTCAAACTTACCAATAAATAAAACAAAAACAAACAAAAAAAAAACAACAAACAAAAAGTAATTTCATCTGGGGCACATCCAGGATTTTGTTCTGGGAACTTTCGAATCTTTTCGGGCAGGGGGGGTTACAATACTTGTTGCCCATGTTGAATCCATTTAAGCTCTTTGTTTTGTCCTTAACCGATACACAAATACAAGGTTTAGGCCATTTAGGGGGCCTGCAACCTTTGACATAGGTGTCTAAAAACATTGTAAAACTGAGAAAGCAATGAGCGGGGGGGGGGGTGCCCCCCAAATCCAACCTCATATCCGCGCATCTCAAAGTGAACCAGTTCTGTATTCCAACGGCGCATGCTCAAAAGGAGGAGCGTCAGAGGTCATTTAGGCCTGTTTGAGGTCCATTGATCATAAAGACCAGATAGGACGAGGCGCCCTACATCTTATGTACGCACGCGTTTCATTGGTGAGGTTTGAAAGTTTGAATGACGGTCATCACACCAGACCGTCGCGCGCACTGTCGATAACCGCGCAGCTGGACTTGCCCTTCCGTAGTTAGTTTCTTTCTTCTTTTTTTAAATAAAAAACCACACCGACCGCAATTAGCCTAATCGACAGTGACCAATGTGAAAGTGATTCCCAATGCATGTACCATACTTGGCATATAGTGGAAAGTTTTGTTTATTTGGCTTTGACAATACAACTGGCTGTCCAAATAAAATGTATAAGCCTATGATCGGTTTCCAGTCAAATTTCTGAACCTACGTCATCATTATTGAACAGTCTTTTTATTGGAAACTATTAAGTTTAGGTAAATGCCCTCAGTTTTTTCATTGACATTCGTTTTGCTTGTTATCTTTAAAAAATAGAATTACAAAAACACTTGACAACTGAGGCGTATTCACTCGGCAAAGACAAATAATTTGAGGAAGCCATGATTCCATGCTCGGAATACTGCCAACAAGAGTGCGTGCATGATGAGGTCGTGTCAGGAGCAGTTCAAATAGGGTTTCGTTGAATTAGTTAATCTGTTATCATGGGCATTGTTGCTCATCTGAAACATACTTTGAGTAAAGTTGTTTGCTTTTGATTGTTATGAGCAATCTTCCAAGCGTGGAGGACCAATTAAAATCAAAGTGATTTTGCTGATGCATAACGTCCTAAATTTTGCCCACGTGTGAGATTGTTAACTTGTTTGGTCTATCATGCCAATCAACGTCCATGCTCATTTAAATTGTAGGTGTATATAACTTTTTAAGTAAACTACTACTCATACGAGCTCATTGTGTATGCAATGTATCTATCGAAATTCAAACATACGTTCTTTCTTTTCGTCCCATCCCTTAAACATCTTTGTTAAAGAATATTTCTGAGCTAAGAAAATTGAGATTGATTTATACGATTCCCCAACATACCTCGATATTACAAAATACCCATGCGCAAAACCCTGCAAACCCTCACAGCCAGCTGTCCACGTTTCCGAATCCTCACCATGTGTAAGCGTACGTGTGTCCTCAAGTCTTTACTATGAAGATCAACAGTGAAGTCTGTCCAATCAGCGCAGTTATTCACCGGTGTTTGTTTTCAAATGACCTTGCTGTTTATGAAATAGGCCTCCTGAACTGGCTCGTCGCAAACTTCTGACAATTGTTCATATTCTTGCTTGCTTCGTGCTCACGTATTTAGTTAACAAAACAAATTTTATTTTACCGTTACTTCTGCATGCTTCCTCTGACTTGCAAGTCAAGTCCAGAGTGTGCTGTAAGTTTTCCCCATTACTCTAATTGAAATGTACAACCTAAACCTTCCGACCACCACCCAAGCGGCGTTGCCCCATGTAGCTCGTCTAGCTACTCAGGTAACACGCTTTCGATAATTGCATTCGAAACACTTAGCTAAACATGAGGGCATTAACCCTTCGCCAGGGGAAGGGAAAAGGCACCTGCTCTCATGCTACATGAGAACCTTCCACTTCCCCTAGTAACCAAATCCCACGAATTTCAAAAGAGATTACAAAACAATATGTGATAAACGGATAGTGTTCCTGAGCCACGGATGGTTTTTGCTTTGTACTCTTACATAATAGTCATTGTCAAGTTACCCACTTGACACCTGTCTGTTTCGTGTTCACTTTTGTCGATAAAGAAACAAATGCAGTATCAAAATTGACACCATTCTGACACAAAATCCTGTCCTGAATGTTTAAAGTTATGACGTGTGAACACTTGAAGAGGAATGGCTTTTATCTGAAATATATTCCCTTTTTGTTCTGAATTCAATTACACAACTTTAAACTGACATGCATAATTGCCAGTGCTAACAACAACTCGTTCCTTGAAGTTCTTCCATGAAACTGCTGTTTGAGATGATGAATTTGAGTCATTGCTCTCCATTATCAGGATATCGAGCGATAAGTCCCCATAAAGCGGTCACAGACGAAGCATGATTCCCTCAAGTTACAACATTATCTCGACTTTCACATTGTGTAAAATACCAGTTTAAACCCGTAAAATAAATAGCTGGCATCGCATCATAGTAGTCCACATGGTATTGAATCTGTATTTTGCAGGGGAAAAAATCAATACTCCCCAGCTGTAAAAATTCTCTTGAATCCTTCTATTCACTTCTGTGTGTAGAAATTAAACCGTGGCAACATAGTGTCGATCGAATCAAACCCACCAAGTGTCGAAGTAATACTATTAACAAATCACATTAATAAGAAGTCGTTTTTACTTCGTACTAAAGTGAACCTCTTGGAATTCAATTTTACTGATTTGTGAATAGGCGGACAGCAGTGGTGATGCCAATACCCATGACGTCACGCGACTCATATGAATGGCATGAGGGAATTACAAGAGTGGCTTGAATATTTTATGTTGGCGTGTTCCCAGCAGGCTGCCGATCGGTGAAGTTCTGTCGTCAACTGAGGGTGCATATAAAACCAGGAGAGACAAGGAGTTGAAGCCAGACATCTTACCCATTCACAACTGGGCGGTTAAGTCGACTCAATCTTTACCCGTTGCAAAATCTTTCATTATTTGTCTGAACTTCAGAAAATCATGGCATCTTCAAGTCTGGCGGTAATATCGACAATAGCAGTTGTGTTAGCAGGTAAGCTCTTCTCATTTTAGCACTTGTTATGAAACTGGTAAACTTATGTTCTGTCAGAAAGTCTGTGGATTTGGCTTAAGTGTATTTATAGGAAGTACAGGAATGTATGGTTGAAAACTCGTAAAGCGTTTTGACCAGCAATGCCCATTAGACAACTTCGATAACAAATTCCCCAATTTTGATTACACGTAAAATTGATTTTTCCTTCGTTTATATAAAATGAAAGGGGAAATTATTTTCTTCCCTTCTTGTTCAGTGTTTACTGTTTTTCCCTCCAAATTCAATTTATTTTTCATAGTATGCTTATCAAACTTGGAAATATAATTGCAATTTAAAGAATTATTATTTCACCATACACGAGTATTTATGTACGGTATAGTTGCTTTTGGTGGAAGCAACGGAAGAAGCATCTTAATTTTGAGAACCACGACTGCTACATAATGACAATCTGGTATGTTTCTGAAATCTTCTAACTTGTCTAAATACCTGCTTTAAAACAAGACATGTTGCCCCGTCGTCCACAGCTTGGCTATGTGCAAATAATAAGCAAGTTGTTAATAGCGTATACAAAAGACTGTTACAGCAGCACCGAGTGTAACCGAGTGCTGAGAAAACAATTATACAGGATATAAAACAACATCTACTACAAGGAAACATGAGCGTTATACCATCAGACGTCATTTCCTTTTAAAGTTTACAATGCAAAGTGTTTAAGAGATAGTGGATATTGTATCAGAGTAGTCAGAGTGTAATTTCTGCCAGAAAGTAACTGTATTGGAAGATAAACCCCACTGAGTGAAAACTTCAATTTACTTATAACATTTTCATTAAAAATACATTGAAATTGAAAAAAAGTAATTAAATTGTCTGCAAATGACGTTTGGGATCTCATCGCATTGAAATACCTCTCCTCTGTAGAGGACAACTGATTATGAAACCTCTTTGGTTGAGAATCTAAAACCAAAAACCTTAATTGAAACCAGAATCTTTTCACAAACGGCAATCTATAGATTTTGAGAAGAGTAAATAACGTTTACATCATGAATTCAATTTCAGTAGGACAAGCCCGCTTCATTTAACCTGTCACTGATCGAGGTTTCTTGTTTCATTGTATTTCATGTTTCTTTGCATGTTCATGTTTAGTTTTTCCTTGGCACGTTTGTAATTTGTTTTGCAAATGGTGCAGGCACTCAAGCAAGACCATCACAGACTCTTATAGCTGCACCTGTCGTTTCGTATTACGGCAGTCATTCTAATTAATTCGATGATCCTCATGACTCACAAGACGATTATGTTCTGTTGAAACAATTGTTTGTTTCATGAAAAGTGACCCAGCTTTAAACTATTTGCATATTCCGTAAAGTTGAAGGTTCAGTGGAATCGTATACGCGTTCCGTTTCTTCCCTTTTCCCTTCTTTTCTTTCTTTTAATTCATTTGTAAAGTATAGCGGGATAGCCTATAAACTCTAACGGCATGTCAGTAGAGCAAAGTTTCCATTTTCATCCAATGTTTCAGGGGCTATAAGGCTGATTTATTTCCTGGAATTTGAACAACACATTTGTGTTTATGTTGATACAAATTTATATCTTTTACACAAGTGTTCCTCCTTAATTTAAAGAACATGATCACAGCAGACTGGTTTAACGTGTGTTCAATTCAATGATTTGTTCAATAACAGAAGTATAGAACACCAAATGATTGCATAATGTCAAGTTAAAATGCACTTGTCAGTTCAGTCAAACCCTTACAGGATATAAGCCACATAAATGTTAAAACGTGATCATATTGTTATTCATTAGGATGGACAGTTTCATCTCAAACAAAACGGTTTTTCGGAAACGGGATTGTCTATTTCAGGTTAGAAAGATTTTCTTCTTGTGGAAAACCATGAAACCAATTCCCAGTCTTTCAGTGCAAATCCACAGCTTCCGTTCATCAGAGAAAAGGTCATCAAGGTTTGTAAAGGGACAGATTGTCTCTTTTAATCCGCGTATAGCTCCACATATTTTCAGTGAACGAGGTATCTTGGGATTTGTTGGAAATATACAATAGTTTAATTTCTTAAGATCCATGACTACTACTTATATATAGACTTAGTATCAAGAATTCCAGTTCAAAAGCTGAACCAAGAACCCATAAATTTTTTGACAATAAGAAAAACAATTGTGTATACATACACTAAGGTGATGCGGTTTCGTGTTGTTAAAAACAATGCTAAATTACGTGTTTCCCTTTTTGGATTCTGTTCATTTCTGAGCTCATCAGAAACATTCTTCCGTCCAATGTAAGATAGGCTACATTAAAGTAAAGCTGGCTATGTTACAGAGTTTTCATTTTTTAAACATTCGCACCAACAAAACAGCACACGAAAAAATGTGTTCTTCTCTTTCGGAATACGAATAGTTGTATTAAAATAGAAGGTCGTTATTTCATTTCAACTTTTTGGAAACGATAGGTTTCAGTGCACTCACTAAACGGCAATGCTGAAATGTATAATTTATGAATTCATATACCGCCGAAGAAAATTAACACTGAGAAAGTAAGAAATGAGTGAACAAAAGTTGACGATAAAAGCGTATTTCAGCAGTCCATGTAGCCTTTGCTTTCATCGTCGCTTCTGCTTACTGTTTGTCCGTGTCGTGTTGCTATGATTTATTTTGAATGTGAAAAGTACTGAGTGGATCGCACATAAATCGAAAAGAGCCCAAGGCAGAAACCTTACTGAATCGTATGTCATATGAAATGACGAATAGGTGTTATTTAACTGACTGATGCAACTTCCTATTTGAACATTATCGCAAACAATTCTAAACTCTACTAGCGAAATGAATGGAATTACCAGCTTCGGCAAAACCAATGGCATCAATCCTGACGACGGACAGAGCATATAATGTCTGTAACGTTGAATACCCTCCAGTTCTTTTCAGAACTACACATGCTAGGAACAATATTTTTGCATAGTGAAACCGCAAACCTTTCTATTTAATTAACTTGAGCGAAATCACTTGATTGTGCGTCCTAAACAGAATACATTTTCTGATGATTGAGAGAACTGAGTGTGTCGGTTTCTGTTAAGAAATCGATTTAGAATATAAAATATTTCTTTAACCTTTTACAAGTAGCCTCTACTCAGAAACTTTCATTCCATTTTGTTGGGGTTACACCATTCATTGCTGGCTTTGACATAAAAACTGTTCCGGTGGACAAATGTTTAAGACAGAATTATTACTTTCGTAAAGCCGTCATGATTGAGAGTTGAATGACCTTAATGAAATCACCAAGAAGCACACATCATAAGCACACTGTCCAAACAGAATACACGGCCATGATGATGCCGTTTAAAATGTGTGAATCCAACCATTCAGAAATATTAGAATTGAAAAAGGCGCTTCTGTTCTATCAGGACTTTTCCATATACAAGCACTACTAGCCCGTTTTCTGAACCAATAAAAGAGATGACACCTTGCCAAACGAGTTCCATAATCCCATTCACAGACCGACTTGCCCAATCCGTTTTGACGCGCAGCACTCAGCTCCGATAATTGGGACGACGCAAGAAGGTAAGGATTTCCCTACGTCCGATCTTCAATCCAATTGGTTCTTAATTAACTCCGCGCAGGCTGCATCCCATTTCTTTTAAGCCAAAAACCTAACAGAGAATAAGAAAGATAAAGAGTTTCACACCTCAAAAGCTGTGTCGGGTTATCTATCTGGGATGAGCACGAAGGATTGATCATGCCATGTAGAATGATTCAATCAAGTATTTATAATACGTACAGGAAAGATGCACGGCTTTGTGTCGTCTTCTTTTTGACTATGAGAAAAGGTGACATGTACTTTGCCGCATGGTGTTTTAATATTGGAGTTTAAGGAAGGGGATAACACAGCATGCGTCAATGTTTTGTTAGGAAACACAAGGTGACAGATGTTGACAGCGAACAAAATTATGAGACCCATTTGAATTTTGGGTTAACAATTGGATGCTGTAACTAGGTTAGATTAGCTTTGGTCGGAAGCCTTGGCCAATAGTGCACCACTCTAGCTGTCAGTTGATAAAACAGTTAAACAGTAATTCTGGCTTTGTCTCTCACCGGGCTCCAACCGCATGATGCTGTACCGTCAGCATCACAGCTTCATGTCTCCAATCTTACTGTGGGTCTGTGATTTCGTATTGAATCAACACGATTGTTTGAATTGGAATATTTGATGGTGCGGGCGGCATTATTGGAATAGAACGTTAAACACGTTCAGTGAATGTGACCTGAATTCATGGTCAGACTCCATGACTTATGTTCGCCAAAGTCAAATAATTCTAAATGCTGCCGATGGTGTCTAAGCACGAAACTGAAGTTGCTATTCTTTTTTTATATTTGATTTAGCAACTTCACTCGGGTGTAATTGGTTGCTTGTTCTCTCAATATTTGTACACATATACTAGATAAACCTTTTATATATCATGGGTATAGGCCTATTCCCATCTAGGCCTAATCTTGTTTTGATGATTCACAGTCAGAGAAAAATAATCAACATCGTAGAACATTAAAAATGACCTTGGTCAATAATTAGTTTATGTTCTTCTACCATTGGTTAAATTTGAATTTTTTTTGTTTTGTTGTCGAGCATACCAAAATTTAACAGCAGAATGTCTTTGTCTTCAGAGTGAAAAAAGCTACCCATGCAGTATTTTCACTGTGTAAAAAAAAAAAAAGAGTTGTTCCTGTTTCAGTTGTACCTAGTAACCACCAAATCAGATACTAAGAAAGCAAATTCCAAAAAAACATTCAACAATATTTGTCAGTAAAATGGCACACGTTGTAGGAGCTTTTTGTGTTGTTGGGAGTTTACTCTTTTAAAACACATCTGCCGGGAACTGTTGGCGAAGTGTTTTTCATTGTCCCCTTTACGTTGAATATCATCTTTCTCGCCAGGGACGAAGGACTCGTACGGCTGATAACGTTAATTATGAAACAAATTATCGTCTTTGTCATGCTCTTATAACCCAAAAATTTCACTTTGTTTACCTGCTATCATCTTTGTTTCTCTTCCGATGCTCCCCCGAGGACATTACGATATTTTTTTTGTTAATTGTAATGCATGATGTCATGTTCACCTAAGCCTAGTTACACAGTTCACACCATAAGCATTGCTTTGAGAATAAATAGCCCGCTTGACATTGTGGTAAAAGGTCGCGTAACAATATTGACCTTCTAATTATTAATTAGCTCAGTCGTAGTCATGGTTACAATCGAAGGCGCAATATCCAATACAAATGAATATAAAGAAGAATTTTTCATCGATTTTGTTGCTGCTAAAATGAAGCAGATATAAAGTTTGAAGGCTTTGCTAAATTTATCAATACATGGGCACACTCACCATTTAATATCAAATTATTTAAAAAAAATAAAAACCGCCTTCAACTGATGCCTCCAAGTCAAGTGCAAAAAGCCAATTTAAAGTACAGTATTGAGTATAGAAGAATGACACCAGTTTTTTGAATACTTTTTAAAGACAAATATAAAAGTGCTAAAACCCTTTCGTCAACTATTCAATGCTGCCATTTCCATTGAAACTGAACCTGTCGTGTCAAAAAAGGAGACGATTTGTATGTGATTTTTTGTCAAAATACATTGGAGAAACCCATGTTAACTTACAGTCATGGAATATATGACTTTGTTTACAATAAGCAATGGTTAGTGCCAAATGTTATTATTTGATTGAAATGTTCCTCCTTAATCCTGTCAGCCCGATGATCTTGACACCAGCTGGACTTGACTTCAGGCTGGTTCATGCTTCAAGCGAATGCGAGACAGAAGTGAATTTGACGTCACGAAACATTTACATCAAATTTCGCAGGAGTTCAGCTTTAGTTGATTCTCAGCGAGAACATTTTCATAACGATTCAGCGTTTAACCTTGTGATATATTTAGGATCTTTCAACATTCCGTCTGCTTACCCAGAACAATGCATTAAACAAAGTTGTGAATAGATAAGCAAAAATATATACTGGTTTTATCAGAACTTCTGATAATTAACGAATATTTAGGCAGACTTTAGATACATTTTACTAACGCTGACCTTGCAATGCCTACCTGCCTCTAGATGATAAATGCAACACAACACGGTAAAGCATGTCATTTTTGAAGGCATCGCAAGAACTATGGAATCGGCAAGATGTTGAACTTCTCTGTCTCTTCTTTATTCAACGATTCTATTCCTATAGGCTTAAGAAGTACACACAGGAGACATTTAACTTAATTATTACCTGTGCCCTATGGATCAGCTTGAAGATGTTTATAGTTTTTCCAGTAAACCTCGGGGATGGGTAAAAGGATTACACGATGATCCTACTTTGAAAAGTTGAACTACAATAATAAACTTCCACTGGAGAAGTACGTGGATTATGTTGACAGAGTGCACACTTATTTTAGACTGACATATTGGAGGGGCATGAGGGGGTGGATTTATACATCAGGCAAGGTACCCCGCGAGAGGGTTAACAAGTCAAGCAAGGCTGTATTTTCATTTAGAGGGCCGCTGGGAGCGTTCTTAGAGTCTCTCACAGTGGATACAATCTCAACTCGTATAGATGCGACAACAACTAAACTTTATTTTCTTGCGGATGGAGAGACGGTACTTTTGCCAACTTTTATCATTCTCGCTAAAATGTCAGGTTAAGATGATTCACTGCCAAAGCAGGATTTCATCGAAATCATGAATAAGTATGTGTCCATTCTGTATACAATTTATCCAGCATTCAGTGTATCGAAAGCGAATGGATAGGTCTACTGGATAGAGCAACTTCATTGAAATGCTCGCATTTTGTTAATTTGGCTGAGGCAATAGCAAGCAAATAACAACTCGGAATAACAATTTACCAACTTATTTACTAGAATCGGATTCAGTTAGTTGCCTTAGGGAATTTACATATGAAGCTTTATTTAGTACCAGTAGTCATAATTTTAATTTACATTTTAATGCAGTAATTTTTAAATCTTAGTAGTCTCGACCTGGC
Organism: Acanthaster planci; assembly: GCF_001949145.1. The sequence continues at coordinate 1,490,042 of NW_019091389.1, read as the reverse complement.
TACTTAAAGCTTCCCTATACATACAATATAAAGATGAATTTCACATAATATCACATGAAATAATATTACAGGGCATTCGGAAAAAGAACTTAACATTCCATAGCTACGCTATTAATAAAAATTTACAAAATCTGTTCAATAAAAAATAATAATAAAAACCCATAAAACTGCAACATTTTGACACTTAGTGGCGCGTTGTTCTAAAAACGAAATTACTGGCAGTGGCCACAAGGGGCTGCAAACTTTCTTGGCCCTAACACTGCCAAACCTGAAACAGTCATGATTTAAAGGGCCTATGACCTCATAATTCTTCAAACGAACAGAGTTTTAAATCGACTCACTTTTACTCCTTCAAAAACAACCCTTAGGCCTATTATGATTATCATACCAGAGGCTTGCATAAGATATGAAGTGGCAAGCTAACACCCAAATGCTCCCTCAGATTACAGTCTTATTTCACGCTGCTATGAGCATCAGCAGGCTGGGGTGGCGGCGAAGGCCGGGCACAGTACAGGTGGTAGTTGAGTGTAATGCATAAATAATGACGCCAATATCAAGCATCATACTTGTCATGCATGTCCCGGATATTCCTGTTTTGATGAAAAAGTTGGAAGTTCTACTAAACTATCCGGAACAAATGTCATCTGTGGCTCAGCGACCTCTTAGTGGTTTGTAGAGGCGATCTGGCGTTTAGCGTTGGTGGTACCATTTCAAGATCATTTCATGTGTGTATATTTTAAATTGCCGGTTAGTACATGCATGTAGAGTTTTTATATAAATGCGATAAAAAGTAAATGAAGTAAATGGAAATAATGTATCATAGGGCTGATGAGCAAAATATGAAAAACAGAATAAATTAAACAAAACTGCATGTAAACTTTACACAAAAACTTTGGCTACATTTCCGATATGCTTGCCTGTTTGCAGAAATAAAACAATTCTTGTTCCGTAGTTGTGGAGACAAATATAGGACGTTTCCCTCTTTGGGGGGACCAAGGGGACGGAGAAAATTTACTCAATGAAAAAATTGCCCCCTTAACCCGGAGAAGGCCTACCCAACGGTACAGGCAACTCAGTATCTGTACTACATTAATCTTCTTGTACTGCAAACACGTTTGATGTCAACTGGGTAAACCTGTTGTTTAGATCTTCGATATTTCAAGCGACACGCCGACATAAAGCTCATAAGCAACGGTCAGAAGTATAGAATGAATCCATTAGACCTACAGGAATCCATACGGACCAGCCTGGATATTGTTTGGCATTGTGGCTCATTTTTAAATAAACCGGAATGGTCTTTCCACCATTTACCATGCCACGATAATCAGCCTGTTACCTTCGGGTAAGAACCTCTGCATGGCATAAGGACACGCCCCTCCCCCACCAGAGATGAGTTACCATTCACATTCTACATTCAATAATGCACAGTTGTTGGTAACCTATGACCAAAGCCACTGAGTCCCTCTCCAGAAAATTGGGACAACACGTGCGATCTGCAAATTGGACCCACGCCATTATTATTTAAGTCTCAATTGAGCATTCATTACTATCGACTTCCACTGAAATATCAGTTCAGGAGTGATCAGATGTGTCTGTATTTTGCACATTTTACGCGCAATATCTGGATTCAAGCGGCTTTATAAAACATCTGAAATGACAACCGGTCCCTATGAAAGTCCACAGTTTGTCAACCTGCAGGTTCCATTATGATTAAATTTTTTTAGTTAAATAAAAACAGCACGATACGCTTTACAGCCTTTGTATCCAACTGTATAAAGGCTAAATTGACAGTTTTGAATTTCCAATATTTTCCAACAACATGACCACACTACGTTAATGGTTTCCATATCCAGAAACTAATGTGTAAAGTCATAGAAGGCAGAACAGTACATGTAGTGTCACTATGGCCATGTTTACATCACATTTTTCTACATTGGCTCTGAATAAGGTCCACTTATCACTCATTTGTCCTAGTAAGCAGTTCGCCTGGACAAAAGAAATACCCGCCATATCTTGAAAACTTTGGTGAGTAATTTTGAAAAACTATTTGTGTTTTTCTTATGCTCTTTTGACAAGGAGGGCCTTGTGTAATAAAGCAGAATAGCGCCCTCTAAAATGTATTGATAACAGGATGCTTGGAAGGCAAAACAAGCACCTTTTTGACACTTCCGATGAAAAGTAGCAGTTTACCGAAGATTTATCTGATTTTCCCTTAAACTGCCGTTACATGTTGGAACAAACTAAAAGGCACAAGACGGTCACTTACCATGACCACGACAAGCTGCGTTTGGAACACATTGACTGACTGTCAGAAACATGCCAGCGCGCCAGTGTACCCGATGGGCCCAAGGTTTTTTCCACCAACATGCGAGTAATTTCATCAAGTGACATTTTGCCTGTTGTATGTCAGAATGCTAGTCATCATGTGTATAACTGTAGTTTTTTTTAAAACAATAAGACGTCGAATTTTTCTATCATCGCTCCTACATCAACCGAGCGCAGATATTTGACTCCGCTTTGCATTTTTTTGGGGGGGATTCAGGTATTTCTTTGCAAGCAGTCATAACAGCCCCACGTGGGTTACAATTGATCATCCCAATTAATGCAATTATTAATCTGTTAGCATGTTAAAGTTATGGGGATGTGTAAAGGTTAAAAGAATTTATCTGTGGTGCTACCTGATATCTGTTGACCCAAATCTGTTTTCAAATTTGTCTACCGCGAGAGATTAAAAGGTAATGTGACTCAAGAGTTCTTAAAGATTAGTGACGAACAAAAGTTTGAAGGCTTGCTGTATCCTATTTTGTTAAAGATACGTTAACAAATCTTTGTAAACAATATATTAACTGATTACATTACAAAATATGCATGTCCATTGTAAATGGGAGACAGAATGGATGTTGCAACTTGTTTACTGATGTTGAAGGCCAAACTAAACTGAAAATCAACTACTGTATATTTAAAAATAAATAATGAATAAAAGGACTCCTGAACTCCAAATAATAACGACGTTAAACCGTACAGGCATATTTCTTTTTCTCTTGTGTTTCGGGTACCTTTGTTCCATAAATAAATACATGGTAATTTGTCTGAAATAAGTTTACCCAAATGTCCTATGTACATAAGCGTAAATCTCCGGGGATGGGGGTATATAATTATATCCCCCTTTTTTGAGGTGGGGGATGGGCTATTGGATCAATTCCCCTTCCCCTTTTGTGATGAGCAAAAAAATTAAAGCGGATTGGGAAGGATTTTCAGGATTCCCCAACGACTAAAGCATTTGCAATATCACTAAAAAGGGGAAGCAATTTATTTTAAAAAGCCATAAATATACCTTCGGATGTAGGATTCTGCATATTAATTTGATACGCATTATAGATGTACATCTTTTTCATGAACATCGCCCTCTATATAGTGTATATGGTGCCCCCCCCTTCAAATTTCCATGGCCAGGCAAGTCATCCGCCCACCTTTCCCCATCCCCAATTTCCAACTCGTATTTACGCCACTGCCTATTTATGTTTCACACACAAGACTAACTTTGCCAAAAAATGAAAAATCATTGGGTCGTATGTATAAAAACTAACAAATACTGTGAAGTTCAAGCAAACGGCAAAAACATTTACCGAGAAGGAAAAGCACTGAGAATATTAAGTAATTCGTTTCATTTATATGAATAAAATTATTTTCTTGTTTAACTGCTTTTTTGGTCAAACTGCCTCATTCGCTACACAGAAAATGCAGGGAAAAATGGACCCTAAAGTCAATCTGTGGTAAGCAAACTGCAACGAAGACATTTTCCCCTTCAGATAGCTCTAGTGTCCGGAACAGTGGAAAGCATCAGGAATGATTCTGATCCAGAAAAACCTATTTGGTGAAGGATGTTTCTCTGTCACTTCAAAAAACAAACGAAATATAGGTTTTCCAGCATATATTTTCTACCTTTTTTTTGGAAATACACGAATAGTTAATTTCAAATTCGTCTTTAAAATCCATCACCTTTCATGATGTCTAATGACCTATGCTTGATTTCCATTTCATGCAAGAAATAATTACCGGTAGGCCTATATGAAAAGCAAAATTTATTCACATTTTCACATCTTTCACAAGCAGCCGATCCATTTCTTCTTGTTCTTTGCCGCTGTTATTCTATTTCAGTAAAGCAAGGTTTCGATCCAGATGTTATTATTGGCAAGTGGAAAGTCTAGTTCCCCCCAATTGTAAGGTTGATCTTTGTCAGACGACGGTATACGGGGTGAAACGTATCCGACTTGAAAAGTCTCGGAGAAATGATGACATTGCCAGAAATAGTCTGTTGGTCCAGCAGATTTCAACGATAAAATCACATTTATTTGCTTGGAATTGATCTGATTGGTCACTGGGTGAAATCCTAGATGGTGGATTCGTGCGGCTTCCATGTGGCTACGCTTACCTGAGAATAGCAGTTTATGCTTTGTGGAACAAGCGAGACTGTTGCATCGAATGCGCCGAGTATGCTATAATTAAGGATTTGTATAGCCACATTAAGAGAAAAGGGTATTTTCTTATGGTGTTAATAAAAAAAAACCACGAAGGAAATATCTTCGCTGCCGCAGTCTGGCATGACTTCATGGCCCAAATTTAGATCTCTCTAGCATCATCTGATATGCCACTGACTTTTCCACATGAGAACAAAGTACAAATCACACCTTCTTTCAGTACAAACTATGTTGTGCTACTTACCGAGGCCATTATATGAATTCTTTCCAGACATCTCACAATCTCCTGCAGATTGTCCTCAATGTAAACCTCGTCCCCAGGAACAATCCTCAGCATAATGTAGGGCATTCTAATCTGTTTCCTGGGAGCTAACTTCCTGCTCTCTCAGATAACCTCAGTGCTGCAGCTATATTAGAGGAATATATTGCCAAAATTTCGTCCTTATATTATATTTTGCTGTCTTAATTATCCTTTTGCTGTTTGCTGAAACTATTTCCTGTGGACAAACTTTTTGTTTGCAATTTTAACAGACTTCAGTGGAAAAACAGTTTCCCCTGACCATTTGAAAATGTTTAAAAGTGCATTTTTATCAGATAACCAAAAGGGAAGAATGTTGCACAAAATATAGTCCGCAGAAAAAAATCATGTCATAATAGGGCCCATTAAGCTAGATCACATTTTGTATTAATAATTATGGATTTAAAAATGAGACTTTCAAATAAATAATCCTAGTATAGAATTTGCAGAATCAATGGCTAACTGTGATGTTGAAGAGTGGCTACGTCAAGGATAATATTTGCTAGCACAGTGAATAGTTGGTCGCTTTTGCACAACCCTGAGCAAAGCGCACTTTATATGTGTAAATGGAGGGAAAACGTTCAAGAAGCAAGTTGTTGAAGTTACAAATGGATGCTAATTCAATTTCTCAATAGAGTTTTCCTTCAATTTGGGATCATTAAATTCATATATTATACTTCAAGTTAATCACATTTAAAACGTATTATAAGTCGAAAATATAATGACCAGAGCAAGGTACGTGCAAATTTGTACTGTTTCACACTTGACCTTATGGTAGCTGAATGCTTTTTTGGACCATACTGACCCGCTCGTCGTGTGTAATTGATGTTTTTTTTCCTAAATTTACAAGTTGGTCTTCATTTTAAATATATTTAGTGTACTTGTCAACTTTATTTGATAATTGCAGCAATCTCTATAAATTTAAAAAATGTCCAAAGAGCAAATGACTTGTATGTGCTTTATTTTGATAGCACTTGGCCTCATTTAATGAGGCTAATTTGAAATGCTCGGAGTACTGGAGTACAGGTGTTACAAAAATGTGTAAAAACACTTCTTTTTCACAATTCTTCTCAAAACTGTTATATTTTTGACATTGGTTTGCCTAACACCGTTAATATTAAAGTTTCTCTTTCGTAGGCTACATAGTACTGAGCTCGCGCAGAGATAAAATCTCTATCCTTAGAAACTGCATGTAAAACCCAGAAAAGGTTACGTTCAGTTTATCTCCTATCATTTTTTGAGTTGTACTCGGGATGGTGGTTAATTCCATCATCCTGATGTGAATTAATGACTTGGAGGCAACCACTACTGTCACGACAATTTACATAGGCCTCTGTTGCAGAACCAAGAGATACTTGAATCAAGGATAAACTTTGACACAAGCCGTTCCACCCCCCATCCAGCTTCTAGTAATCTGGTACGTGTTGGCAGTGAACAAATATGATCGTCAAACAGAACTTCTCAACATATATACATATTCAGACCCTGCAAGATCGTTTGATTGTTAGCAGAATTTTCTTGTTTGTGGAGTCAATGACATCCAATCATTATAATTATCACTTTTATAATAATCCTACCGAGTGGGAGACAGACGTCTAGTTCCTAATTCATTCAAGCACGAAGCGGAGTACCCTTGAGTGAGGCTTAAACCTTCAAATTGACATGTAATATCACACCTAAACCCATATAGCGAACTTTTTGACACTGCTGTCACCTTTTTTGCGCTTACCCGGGGCTAAAGAATTTTCGCTGCATTAACACCAAGCACCGAAACCACGCACTCCTCACCTCAAGGCGTTGAATCGTGAGAATTTCTTCTCTTTTAATGCAATTAATTATGTTCCAATCTGTACGTTGTAAATACAACACTCCTGCCGAACAAATTAGGATATAACATGGCACCCCAAAGCAAGTTTTAGAAAAAGGTACCCTTTTTAAGGGAACTTGTAAGAAGTATTTTGATTCCCTTTCTTGCAGCTTAATTATTTTCATGTTTAATAAATTATGCTGCATAAATGTTTGTAACAATTTTGATTGCGTTTACCTTTCTTCAGCCCTTTATAGACAACTCGTACACAGAAAGCAAAATGCCGAGATCACCCGAAAATATGAAAAGCGATACTTAAGAGGGGAAAATGGCATTTTTATCTGGTATACGATGTCACTGATCAACCATCAATACTTTGATTATAACGACTTAAATAAAGTTACATGTATTCCGTAAAATGATCATGAAATTAAATAGCTATTAGCACTTCTTCAAAATAAACAAACATAAAACGACTACAGGTTGGACACTATTGATAAACACTGAAGAGAGTCAATACGATGATTATTAAAGTTTATTTTAAAAAATGTTTTGGCTAATAAAACTGTATGTCTTTTTGTAAGAGTATATTTCCTCGTCAATTGTTGAATGATTAGTTCTTGCAATGAGCCTGGTACACATGTCTGATATATTTGCTTGAATATCGGATTGAAATCCGCACTATTTTTGTCCGTTCTGTTCCAGTATTAAGCACCCTTACTCCCAGCCAGGCAGGCAAGCTCACCGAACATCAGCTAATGTTGCTACAGGGAGGGGGACTGAGTAAGTACTCACTATTTTGGATGTATGCTATAGTTGTAATTAACCCACTCCATTTGAACACCTGCATTTGGGTACTCGTTCCACTCATGTCGCAATGTTAATAGTTTAATGGAAGGGTGGATCTAGGATTGGCTCAGAATAGCTGTAATTAAGGGGAGCTTTGCATTATTTGTACCTTTTATTCACTCATTTTGGAGCTCCATCATAAGAGGATTTCAAACCATTTAAACCGCTTGAAGGAGTTCACCAGGTTCTATGACAATAATCCAAGAGCTGATCGCATGTTCATTGTAACTATCCTGTAAACACACGAATCAGTGCCTGATAGACAGTCTTTCGTTTGCTTTGTGTGACTGCATTGGATTTTCCACAAAAAACATGATTTTATTTACCAGTGATCCCTTGCTCTATACTCCATTGAGGGCGCTATACAGTAATGGCGCACCTTCATGTTCTATACCAGCCGTATCAATTGGCAAACAGTTATTACGTGATTTCGTATTCACATAAACTTGTAAAAGCCACCCATTTATTTTCTACAGGGAAATGGTTCTTCCCCATTTGGCCACTTTACATGCATATTACCTCTGTTGAGCTGGTGCATCACCATCGATATGAAGCTCCAGTGTGGTGATATGACTTCAATTATTGGTTACATAATGCTCGGTGGCAATGGGACATTGTTCTTACACACACAACTATACAGTGTTGTAGTCTAGTCATCAATATTGAGTAATTCGAGTCCGAGTCGCGAGTCACAAGCCTAGAGTCCGAGTCATGAGTCACTTGCTTTAAGATATTCACCAATCTGGCGGGTTTTTGCTGCGCATACCAAGAATTCTGTGGTCTTTGCTCGGCATACTTCTTTTTCAGATTGCTTAGGTTAATTTATCACTTTCCATGGTTCATAGTAAAGGGAAATCTAGTTTTTTTATTAGAAAGGAAAATAATCCACCTTGTAAACTTTGAATACAAGCCGGAATTACTTTACTGGGTACAACTTTATGAGCCTTCTGTGCAAGGGCCCAGAATCAAGTGCCCAAATAGAGTGCGTGTTCAGTACAGCTAAATCCCCATCTCTAACAGGAGCTTTTTGTTGAATTTTACAAATACAGGATGTGTTAGAGTAGACGATCCATGCTTTGCTCGATGTGGGCACTCTTTGGTACGTTCGCGCACACGTTTCCTCAGACCCTGCATGCAAGTTTTCTGTGGCCAGGCTTGTAGTTGTGTTAAGAAGGAATGTTAAATTAGGTTCCTCTCACAACATTTGTATGTTTTTTAAGGACTCACATTTGACTGGAATCATGAGCCACCAAGTTTGAGTTGGAGTCAACAGTCGAGTCCAAGTCATTTTCCAATGTGACTCGAGTCGCCGAGTCCGAGTCACACCTTCTGCGTTCCATAATTATTGCTCAGTGTTCAAGGGAAGGGCCCTTGTGCCTTGCGATTTTCCCCACCCACCCCCATGAATATGAGTATTTCTTCATAGGTAATTGGAATTGTGACGTACCCACAATATGTTCTATGCAAAAAAGCAAAACGAAGCTGGGAAGGTGATACGAAATTCAAGGTCTGGTCTACTGCATCCCTTTCACCGACATTTTTTTAACACAACTGACGCAAATACATTGCTTTTATGCACTTACTACGGTTCAATTAAAAGCACAATTTTAAAATCGTCGTTCATTTCAAGCGAATCCAAATCATTATGTTCATCGACTAGAAAGTTGGATATCATGAATTCTGCATCTAAGATGGTGAAATTTAAGTAGAACTGTACCTTTTGTGGCTCTCACCAAAGCTAAGCCCCGTGGTGGCGCCCTTCATTGACACCTTTGGGTTGCAGGCCAGTAAATAAACTGCCATAGCCAACACTGATAAATATCCGAACTTCAAAAAATCAGGAAAAATAGTCACGAGTTTCTCAGGCGTTTGAGACGCACATCAAATCAAAGCTCAGTTTATGATTTTTAATTTTATTTTCAAATTCCCAATCATGAACTGATGACTTCTGGAGATATTTATTTTCACGGAACGTCAGCCCTAAAATGCAGTCTTGAAGCCACTCACCGTTTTGAAATATCGATGCCTACACTTCTCGAAAAATAGACCGTTTTCAGGCACTGATTTCTTCCAGATCTCACTCAGACGCAAGCTGGTATTCTTTTTGCCCGCCAAAACTTTTCTTTTCTACAAATCTTCAAGTTCATGGGCCATAAAATGCTCTATTGTGATTTGGCCCGCGCAAGCACTTTTCAGCCTGTTTACTGGCCTGCATCCTTTGTTGGTAGGCCCTATGTCCTCCGACTGCGTTTACAGTGTGTTTATGATTGGCATCTACGACTCCCTACAACACTCCCTCACCTCTTGTACATGCGATTTCCGAGTTTTGATATCACAGAGAACATTTTAAACCTAAAAGAGCCAAGATCCCCCAACGTTTTTTTTCCAATATTGCCAGGGTGAGGTTTCTCACAAACTGAGTCTTCAGGAGTTACTAATAACTCTTTGCAGTCATATTGACGTCAAATATTGTGAAAATCGAAGATACCGTTTCCGGGCAGCGTCCATTTTGCCGAAACAGGTCCGCCAAAAGTGTATACTTTTCCAATGCCATGCATGCTCAATGCATCTAGGCTGGCACGTGTGCGGCCTTTAACTTCAATTTTAAATGACCATAACAACAAAACGAGTTGAAACGTCACATTTGTACCGATAAGGATTTGTACTGATCAGGACAGCCGAGTTCTTTGGAGATGAGCTGTGAGATGGTCCAAAATAACCCGGTTTTAATAGGTACGTTAGAGCGGTCATGCGTCCAGTCCGTACGACAATTTACACCCCCACAAACACACACAGCCATCGTACCCTACGTTATGTGGACTTCTTTTGTGCAGAGGTCCACACTATGCATGCCACGCCCGCACACACACGAAGCACTCCCTATGACTGCTTGATGTACGGAACCCAGATCCCCATGAATGCTTAATGTGCGGGAGCCAGAACCCCATGTATGTTTAAAGGTGGTATACACCACTGGTTTTTGTCGTAATTTCACAAGATTGGCTGATTACAGTGTGTAATAGTCACTGCAACTTACATTCCACTCACTTGTTTCATAATTGAGTCAACTGCTTTGTGTAGACAGCGCGGCATTTTCAACGCTTAAATGGAAGGTCTTGCAGTTTAATTTATCGCGTTTGAAATCTATGGATTATAGGGCGTTCGTAGTACAAGCCAACATCGTCCGCGGGGTGGGAAACAAGCATGACAGGTTCTCACTCCCTTAAAAAGGAGCAGTTTTCAACGGCTAGGAGTAATAATTGAATCACCTTTGAGTAATGCGCCTCCTCGACAATGTAGAATTGCGGATTCATGGAAAAACTTTCATCCAGGAACACAGCAGTCGAGTCGTGTTCGTAACATCGAAACGAGAATGCCTATATGGTAATACACGTGCGCGCGATTGTGCTTATAACGGCACTTTCATGTCAGTTCACACTCGTCGATGAAAGTCTCAATCACTCTTCACAGTCGAGTCATTAATAATTATAAGTAAAAAAGAATTACGTCTTTAAACAAGGAGGGGGGGTTAACGTGTGGAAATCGTACTTTTTGTTGACGAAAATTATCGTGCTCGGAAACAGCCACCATATTGGATCATACCATTATTATCTAGGGGTGATTTTGAATTTGCAAAGTTTTCCATTAAAAAACTTTCCTTAAATAAATCCAACTTCACCCGGATCAAGTTTATTTTCTACTTTATGCCTAACACTCAGGTTTCTATAATTTCAGTTCACAGTGTTTTTGGTGAAAGAATGTCAGTATATTTATTTTGCTTTTAGGTATATCCGTTCATTGATGGCGACTCCCACATCATCTGCAAACACTACATGTAAGAAATTTGGCGCCTGTTAAAGAATGTGGTGTGCGAAGTGAAATTAACTCTATTACGATAGTCGGCCGACCATTGTAATAAAAGAGAACAAAATTTTTGTTTTTTCTCGAAAACTACAGCATTCTGGGTGGAAATATTTTACATACTGATTGACGCTGCTGTGTACTTTCTTCTTTCAAGTAAGATATTTCAGGATTAGGCCTATACGGTAGTCCGATTTTCGGGATTTTACCCCACCTTTCCCCATTCTCATTATCCCCATTTTTCTGGCACAAATTTATTCACTGACACGCAGGGGTTGTGCATGAATTACATGTAGTATCCGGGCAATGTACCGGTAGCAGTCCCATTACTGGTAACAATAAATCGAAAACCTATTATTTCACCGAAAAGGCCAAATAACTTCCCCGGGTTCCATTATAAATTAGATTGTTACACACCCGCTGCAGGAGAAACTACAGTTTTGCTGCATTGCCCACTACTACACCCATAATTCCAAATTGTTCCTTATATCACCCCTGTTAACCCTCTACATCGGTTGATGACAATGGAGAATCGGCAGATGGGTCGTTTTACACCATTTTCTCAAACTGCAAAGTATGTTTAGGATTTCGTCATTTTCAGTATATCTGTATTTGCTTAATTATATGTCTTAAGAACTTTTGATATGTGGCGCTATGCTAATCCAAAAACTTCGTACTTCATTCAGGACTGAGCCCTTAATTTTTAAACATTCGCTCTTATTGCATCACGCGAACGCATCACACGTGCTTCAGAATTGCGTGCACTCTTACCAGTTGGCAGCGCGAATACCGGTAGGCCTACATGTACTTCTTGTGACGTGATCGATTCCCCTTTCTCTTACCTTGCGTATGAACTGGCCTTTATTTTGCAGGTTAATGGAAATTTCGTTCATAGCTTGAGTTATTCACCATTATGAAAGGATCAACTGTCGAATACGACCACCAACGCCTTTGACTATGCCTTTACAATCCTTACATTTTAGTTCAGCGATGGTCTACATCATGCCTACGTTTCTGTCGTGCTCTGTTGTGCAGTATTGTCTGGCCTCCACATTGCGCTGAATGACCTAATTGGGGCTAATGCGCCCATTAGTTCTTGCGTTCTGACAACGCGTTAGCCGAGTGGCGACGATCGACGGGTGATGAGGGTTTTTCTCAGCTGCACATCGCTGCCCACATTATTGTTGATCACATATTGATGATTTGTCTACCCAGATCCATTAACAAGTTTGATCTGAATTTCTTACTTGAGAATATAATACGTCGAATGACATACTGTTTTGTAAAGGATCATATAAGGACTTCTTGTACATTAGAATGTTGTTTCGTATCGCTGACAGCGTGGCTTTTCATCTGACGTCCAAGGCTTTTAGTGGTTTTCAAGACTCATACGACAGCCATTAAATAGTAGCCGCTAAGTCAGGGCGCCCCTTTCTTCACTCAATGAAACTTTGGTCCTGTTCATTCTTGCTCCGTAATCCACTACAGTGCTTTAATCGCAAAAAAGTCGTCAATGTCGCTAGTGCATTCCACTCAACGTCGCTCAAAATTTCAACTTGACTACGTTTCGTATCGACCCACCCGCGGCTACAGGCTAGGAGACTTCTCAATCCCTGTCGCCTCCAGCGTTCAGGGCTAATAGAAGGACATTTTTGGCGCACTTCAGTATTCAAGAAGATTTCCAAAATACATGTACAACCTCATCAGTCAGAATAGTTGAAAATTAATATTTACTCATTTTTTGTCCTCGACTTCTTGCAGTGCAACAAATGCATGAACAATTCTCCTGAGGTTCTAGTTTGAAACAATACTGCTGTTTCACGGAAGATAACATCAGTCAGTTGTAAAACAAGTCATATTGGGGAGTCAGGTTGGCGTAGTGTTTCTTTCCTCGCCTTCCACCTCTGGGGGCCTGGTTGGAATCCGGGTCGGGCCACATGTGGCCATATGTGGTTTTGTGTCCCTATACCCAGCAAAAACCTAAATATTTCTTCACCGTCTTCTTCACTCATTATCATCCTGTAATGAACGGATATTTTGTTTGGTTTGGTTTGTTTTTGGTGGCTGGGAGGACTTCGGTGATTCTCCCTTTGACGCCATCCCACTGACTAGGCCTATGACATGTAGCCTTCTCCACAAAAGCATTTTAACGAGATGTATCGCGAGTGCCCAAACTGTACACGTTACATTGCACTCATTTTATACAGAGTGCTTGTTTAACGTCCCGTCACTACCTGATTGAAGCCAGTGTTTGTTTTACTCGTTAATTAATATCCACAGGCACCTCTTAGCTTTTCATCCGTGACAATCACGTTATTCATTCCTGGTCCCTTATTGGTGTCCATGATGGTCGCGCCATGTACTGCAGTGACTTATCTTGTGGAGGAGGGGTGCCTGATTGGGGAGGAGTTCATTATTTTGTTCACAGTACCCACACTGCCCTTTTCCTAGAACACTGGTGAAGTCTGTCTTCGGAATTTTCTAGCCTTATTGGATGGAATTCATTTCTTTGAACAACACGCGAGTTAGGACTACCACTTACTGTGGGTTATGGCGTGCAAAGTTAACATTTAATCCGCATACACAGATATCTCTATTATCAATAGAGACATCTCTATTCCTGATAGACATATCTCTATTAATAATAGAGACATCTCTATTCCGGGAATAAATTTTAACTTGGCACATCTAGGAATAGAGATATCTGTATACGCAGATTAAATGTTAACTTTGCACGCCATAGTGGGTCAATGTGAATTGATTATGCTATTTGACTCCCCCAATACTTTGTGATGTCTGCCTGGGCGATAATTCAAGAGATTACCGACTACAAGCGTCCTTAGGCAGTGTGCAAGAGAAAAGTTTATTCACGAATAGTTGGAGGGATTTCAACTGGTTTGCATAGCGGCTCAGTAAAAGCGAAACACAACTAAAGTATGAATTTGATATTCAAAAAATTCTTGAACACCAAGTAATTCAAGACAACTAACACTAACAAAGCAAAAACATCATTTTCATTTTTTTATTGGCAAATCATTCTGGAAATCGTCAGTCTCTAAACCAGACTATTTCTACTGTGAAAAATATTAATCGCCAGCTAGACCATTTTAAATGATGAGAGTATGCCATCATGAAATTTGCAGACAGACCATCAGCAAATGATGAGTGTAATGGTTGTCTGATTCCCAGACCTGACTCTTACCTCCCCCTTTTTTCCTTTTCCTCCATTCTTGCCTACAACAACCTGATTTTGCCAACAAAACTGACTCATGGGGGGCTGTAACAGCCCCACATCCCCTCTAGCGACGCCAGTGTTTCACATTAACACTGTTCATGAATTTTTAAAGATTGACATAGAGGTCAAAAGTAAGGGAACAGCCCATGATCGAAACCGATTTATATTAGTGAACAACATTCGTTAGGCTAATTGTTTTACTCAATCCTAGCGTGTTGCTTTAGATGAATATAAACTGTTTCCAGCCTCTTTGGAATCTAAGTTTCGGTTAAAAAGACCACGTATCTCCAGGTGTTTTGATAAAGTGGTGCGATACAGAATTATACCTGATCTTTTCACAATAAATTGACAGTGGTAAGTTTTTGAAATGGGTGATTGTGTTACATATGAACGTACTTGAAACGTTATAATGATGAGTGTTTCTGCAAGTATTGTGTCTAGACGAGGGATGTATTATATTACACAAACAGGGCTGTGTTGCTCGTTGTTAATAACAGCTTTTCACAGAATTTTGAGTACTTTTTAAATTATTGGTCATGGAGTGCCTTACCGGTAGGCTTGGCTTGATGTACACCCAGAATCTTAACTTTCATTAACCTAATGTTACTGTTTTTGCAAATTCAGTGTGCCCTGCATCCTCATACCGCTTATCGTGCAAAAGATAATAGCCTCAAGAAAAACGAATTCTTGCCAAGATGGCACTTTCCTTTTCTCTACACGTCCTTTGGGCTGTAGTACTGATCACTGGTAGTGGTGGTTGGTAGTGGAATGCAGATAGTTTGCTAGTTGGCGGATTATGTATAGGCAAACTGGTGAAGCGAATTTATATTTGGGCTTTGAACAATGCAAGGGACGTGTAACGTCATTTCCAAGAGTTAGTTACTATCTAAGATGTTCCCAACACGTCCATTTAGTGAATGGAAAGTTCCAAATTAGCCAAATTAAAAACCCATCTTCATAAAAGGTCCAATTTTTTCCATCGGCTCTTTTTTCTCCACCTTTCCCACTTTGCCGTGTTTCGGTATTTCGAAAGAAACGAGGGCGACTAAAATTAATTTCGAATTTACACACAGTGTAAAACGCCATGCATCCAGTCTTTAAAAAGGAAGCCAGTGGACAATATTAATTTTGTGTTAATTTACGTGTCAATTCTGTTTACTGAAGTGTCCCGAGAGAAAGGTTCGCAATCATGTTCACAGGAACCAATTTTAATCTATGAACAATGCTTGTCTTTAAAGGCCCCCACCAACCGGAAGTTATTCTAGAGCTGAGGAATGTCGCCGCACGGGAGAAACTTATGCATACAGTACGTTGTTTCTGAAAGATCTTTCAACAGGGCAGTCCAAATGTCAAAGTTGTTTGGAAGATGTTAATAATTTCTAAAACTGCTGTAGAAAAGTACTAAGTTCACCTATGTAGTCTTGAGAACATGTAGTTATACTTAATAATATACATTGTCCACATATGTACAAATAGCGCCCCCGGTGCCTGCAAGTAAAGCGTATCCTTAACCAGCCCGCCTACCATGATTTCATTAATGTTTCCAGAAGAGAAGAATATCCCATATTTCCACTAATGGTGATCAGTATGATTCAATCCGGCCACAAATGTAAATCAATATCACACAAACACACAGATGTCATAAAAACATTTTCAAAATGTCAAGTCACTTTCCCGCAGGATTCCGAGGATTGAAAACAACTTTGGAGAAAGAACAAAGAAAGGTTGTCAAAACAAACGTATACCGAAGGCGTTTCTTCATTTGGTCTTTTAGCGATCGTTTTTGGTTGCACTTAAGTTGTTCTTGCTTGATGACGAATTGGGATGACGGACCACAATTCACTCTCA
Source organism: Acanthaster planci (assembly GCF_001949145.1). The sequence goes on along the minus strand of NW_019091389.1, from coordinate 1,473,666 downwards.
TGTCGAGACATGAAGTATGAAATCTTAGACAGCTTCTTCTCAGGGCTCCATCCTGTTGTTTGTAAGGGCGCCAAAAAGAAGAACATTCATGTATTTTGGACTGGTGGCTCGATGAATGGAACTTAATATTTAGAAAAACTCGTTTTTTGACCTACGAGTGACTCCCTGCCTGCCCGCCTGCGCTCTCCAGTCGTGCATTGGCTGAGCTGACAAGGCCAAATCACATCAAGCCTTCTAGTTAGATGACCGACGAAGAAAGTATATAAGGAGCCCTTGTAATCCAGCAACTGTGCAGAAGAAAATACGACTTGGCTCTAGACGGCACGGGAGAGAAGCTGCAGAAGCGACAGAAGATTGGAAAAGACACAACGTGATAAAACCGATTCCACGGTTCCTGAAAAGTAATCCTTGAAGATCTGAGTTCAAACGACTGGGGCCGTACGCAACACTGGGGTGTTTACCACCATTAGACGTGTCTTCTCTGAGGCTGAATTTTGGAGCCGTTTCTAATCGAGGCTTGTTTATCATTGACATTCCCCTTGTATCAACAATGGTGAGCACATCTCAACGGCTAGCTGTGGCTATCATGTGCCTCTCAGTAATGTGCCTTGCACAACCACGAACAAACTTCAACAGAATCTTTGGACCGACATGTAAGTTTTCAACCTTATACTTTGGAAAACTTAGAGATATTTACAATGAAGATGTATTCAAACATTTTTCCTGTGACATAAATCTACGCGGATGGTCCGTTTTACAAAATTATACACAATCAGTGGTTCTATGGCTGACTATGGAACGTTTAGCATTAATGGCAAAAGTGACCGTCTAAAAGTCGTTCGGTGTGACATGGTGTACCTTAATTCCATGTAAATGGGGAATCTCATATCTGTTATTCTTGTGGTTTTTTTGTGGTGAGGTTTTTTGTTGTTCATTTGTTTGTTTGTCTGTTTTGGTTGAAGGGAATCAATGTCAATGAAACTGCTTCATTTTGAAAACTGCTCTTTGGGCTGTCCATGCCCTGATTTTTACGATATTAAAACATGCGCTCACTAGAACAACTTGTGCCTAAGAACATGTCCGCGCATCCCGGAAGAGGACAGCTGACAAGACAAATTTTTGTGCAACGTTTTACTCCTCTTAAAGGTTGAACATTATTTTATATCTATTTCATTTTGATTGTTTTAAAGTGCAAAAACTGAAAGAGATGTTGCTGAGTTGCATCTTACTCTCACCGTCCCGATTTTGTATAATCCTTTTTCCGTTCCAATTTTTTTTTAAACAATCCATCCCTTCGTGTTCTTTCACTCTGCCCCCTGGTTATACTACTGCCCAACGTCGCTGATTATTCCGAAATTATTCCCCAAATCATTGCTGGATATCACAAATCCTGCCCAAAATAACTACTGAGCCTAAACCCGCTGAAGTTTTTGTTTTTGACATACAGACAACTCACAGGAATGTAAACTGACCGTAAATCGAGAACCTTTTGTAAGAAGAAAATTTGTACTTGCAGGTTGCACCGACAGTCATTTTCAGACAGCTCAGGAATTTTCCTATATAAAAAGGAGTTTCATAGTTGACAAAATTTTCCGTTGGCGTATAAGCCGAAAGAAAATGTTGGAATCTATGAGCACATGGGGATGTATAGTATCATTAACCATGTCGATATTACCAATATTAAAAGACAAGCCAAACCGAAAATCAAATGTTTGTTAGTTCATAGAAATAAACTGAATTTGAATGTAATTGTTATCGTTTTAATCAATAGCAATTCTTGTCATAAAAGTTACGCAATGGTGGATCTGTTTGTTACAAAAGAATTATACAGTCTTGTGAGGGATAACTCTTCCTTCACTCTAAGATGTTCGTGTCAGTTTGACTTGGAATTCGGGTCGGTCCTATAGGGCTCAGACCTTTGTGGGTCAAAAAGAGACACTTTCTTGTCGTTTTGATCTGTTTTGGGTCATTTTGCCCGGGTCAATCTAACCCGGGAGGTTTTTAGAGGGTTTACACACATTTAAAATTAACCAAAAAAAGTAAAAGGGTGACAAACCATGAACTTCAACTCAAGATAGTTTCTCACGTAGCGTCAAAAGAGACAGAATTCAACTAAGCCTATTTAAAAGGAGAAATATGATGGGTATTCTTACAACAACATTCATGCTATCCGTACAGGAAAGATAACTCAGCACGATGGACTAATTTCATTCAAAAGTCAGAGTCTTTGGTACTTAAAAATTCATCAGATTGTAGGTACCATCAAGGATACAGAATGTATCAAAGTGAACAGGAATATTCTTTGCTCGACATACTTACACTTCAAATGCCTTTATCCAAAGATCCAGTAAGCGCTTGCAGCTCTACTCCAACTAGCCGCACGAATCACTACCAGGAAGCACATCCGTATTCCCTACAAATTGACCAATTTATCACAACCTCCTCCCCAATGTTGTGGGTTATTGCTAATAGCAAGAAACTCCAGTTTTGTTTGGGCCTAGCTTAGTAGGGACCGTGTTTCGTTGGCTTTCATGAACAACTAATGACTTTGTAATAAAGGGCATTACTGTAATGCAGTATGGCCAACTACGCATTGCTGCTTGTAAAATTCTCCGCAGACAATTGATATTTTAAAATCCTGCATCCAGTTAATTTCGTCATCTGTGATGAGGGAGAGACATGGCTTAATCGAATTTATTTTTAAAGAACTAAATTTTTCACTATCAAAGGACATTCTTACAGTATTAGTTTGAGAAACCACCCTCTGCTGGTGGTTGAGTTTGGAATGATAGACCTGGGGGATATTTGAGGATCTTGGACAGTGTTCGGGTTTATACTTATTTTCAAAAGAGTGAAAGTTGTACGCAAAACCGTAGAGTTGTTGACTCTTTCTTCTATACCTTGTAATAGCTGCATATGGATATTATTGTGAGAAATAAGGAGCCAGGCTATGAACAATAGTTTGCTTTCTGCCTGGTATCCGCCATTCATTATCATTATTCATTATATAAATAAACGTGTTTCATTCTATTCTTATTGTGATGTACGAAATTAAATCAACCAATTACTTCAAGCAAATAATATTGGTGTAAATGAAAAACGCCATAAAACCGATTAAACGCGTGGTGGAATATGTCTTCAATGTTTAACTTCCTAATTATGGCTGAGACGATTGCAGAAGTGCAGCAGAAGGTAATGTTCAACATTATTACGATCTCTGGTGTCTAAAACAAGCCTGGAATTAGACCTGTAGTAAATTTGGAATGGTCAGTTTTAATGTTATATCTGTTACCAAAATCATTCCAAGATTGAAGTCTAAACAGAAAATATCCTGAAATCCTGGAAATATAATAAGGCTAAACACGTGAAACAATAACACTCTAGCAAGTCAGTCGGCAATTTGTGCCAGCTATTGGATGCAAGCGGTGAAGCACCCTACGGGACTGCGAGCGTCAGCAAATATTTTAAAAAAATGAAAACAGTTTCCCCTCCTGATAGTACTGAAGTTCGAACTAAGTAGTGGGAGGGATCTCACCTGGCTGTCATTGCGAAATGGAATCCTAACTTGGTTGTTCGGCAGTACCTATAAGCCAAGAAAACTCGAGCCACAACGAATCTTTTAGATGAGTCTGGATGAATATTTAAGGATTGATAAGCATTTCTGCGTACACAACGCTGTCTTTACTTCTGATTTCAATTTCTATAACATCTCCACGCATGGTTATGCCTGGAAGTAAATATGGCTCATTTTAAGCAAACAAGAATTGGTATGAATTTTTCTCTTGGATATGACAGTGACACTGATGCATTCTAGGAGAGCATTTTAAAGTGGATTGCAAATTGACGCTTCCGCGTACAAAAGCAAATTGCGTAGAGATGTTTTGTTGGTTTTGCTCGCATTCGGGATCGATAGCTGAGGGGAAATAAATACAACCCAGTATACAACCTGAGACGTTTATTTAAAGGGATGGGAAACCTCTTGATATTTGTTGATATACATTTTGAAGGAGGGGTGTGGGAAGTCTTTCTTTACTTCTTTGTGGGACACAAAAATGCATTCTTTTGAGGTCAAAAGTAACTGACCGCCTCTTCGTTCAGATTTCGTGCTTCGTGGAATTGACTTCAAGCAATGTGACATACTTTTCTGTCAGTTATCACTTAAAATTTTTGTCACTGGGATGATTTTTCATGAATTTAAAGTAATACACTGTACACTCTAGCAATTTAGCGGCGACTGCATTTCGGGAAAACGTCTCCCCAAACGTTGGCCACATTTTACCCTAAGAAACAAACGATTATTGTCATATTCAGATTATTTCACGAAACATTTTATTTGAACTTTTCCTTAAAATTGCACTTATTTGTTGAGGTATATGTCTTCATCCTCTCCGGCGAGGTTTCATTTAATTTATGAAATTGTACCCAATTATAACCCCTCGAAGCCCGATGTATTACATTACATTTGGCACAAATATATGAATATGTACTGCATATTTTTTTTGCAATTGTAAATTTTGCCTCAGCTGACCTTAACCCACGCAGAATTGTATTGCAATTACACGATTACAATGAGTACTGTGCCGTTCATCTCCACTTGAAAAACTACGGAAAGTCGTTTTCGCCACTGTCGTCTTCTATTTGCGCTTTCCAATAATCGATTGAGCTTTTGACAAACGATGCCCTTGGTTAGCCACAGTGCTCTTCAACGTGCAGTGTAATCTCACTGAAACTTTTAATCGATAAAACCTAGATGTGTTCCACAAATGCCTTTCGTATCTTTTAATGTCCTTGCTACTTTACATCTCCTCAACACTCAAACTCTAGCTTAAAACACTCGATATGAGGGTTGTGTCACTGAGAGCTTCCAGGGCAGGGACCAATCATAAACCACCGAGTAGTACTCAAAGAGTGCTTTGTTCTTGAGCTTCAAGCACAAGCTGTATGGCTGGAGAATTAATTATACTGTAGACTGCAACAGCTGCTTTCAGTGTCACTTTTGAAAAGAAAAAAACCCAAGCCAAAATACACACACAAACAAACACACATACGCAAACAAAAACAGAATGAATAGAAAACAACTTGAACCATGTGCATCTTGGTAGCAGCCACATATATAAACCATACCATGTCTGTAAAGTCTGTTGTCGGCTATCTGGGTGTCCTATCCCTGGCCAAGAACTAACTCTAGGACCAGTTACCAGTTTTCCCAGATCATGGATACTTTGAATTTCCTGAACATTTGCTGAGAGCAGTTGTTTAATGGAAATGATGGAATATTCTTATTGTCCAAATTCTGCGTAGTTAACATATGGAGAAGGTATTCCAATCCACATCGCACAGTTTTTTTTTCTTCAAATTTGCCACGAAAAACCATTTGAATATGTTGAAAATAGTCAGTAATCCCCATTAAGCTGGATTAAAAGGCTTTTAACTTTTAGGACATAGCCAATATTAAAAAAACATAAATAATGTGTCTCATGCACTAAAAAACTTATTTTTAATATTACTGAACATCCAGCCAGGGTATGATGGAATGAAACAGTTATACACTAACTAGAAAAAAATAACGCAAGCTATCTCTTTAAGTAACTGAAAGGCTTTCCTATAGTATAACCAGGGATATGAGTTTCTGTACTTTCATAGCACAACCTAAGAATGAGAATCCTTAATTCCCTTTAACACGGTATTCAGCATGCTAAAATCTCGCCGAGGGAACTGACTTCCGATAATAATTGGACCTGAGTCACAAGGCTTGCATTTAATGGAGGATCAACATTCAGATATCTGGATGAGCAGCGCCACACGGAATAAATCATTGCAGGGAAATTTGGGAAGGCCGTCAACAGGCACGGCTCCTAAACTTTTTTAACAGATATATAAAATTATTACACAACTAAATTCAAAGACAAAATAAAAAACATTTTTGCGGAAAATTCCAGTCAAATAAATTCTCTTGAGGCTGAAAATCGGCGAGTAGTTCTCATTTTTTTTGTTGGCAACTGCCAGAGGGGAGGCCACAGGGACAAACGAGCACTCTTGCTGAATTAGCTGACGCGTTTGATGATTTGATCTTTTTGACCTACTCAGTATTTACAGCCGGTGTGGGGTCACACACCAGAGATATTTCTTTTTAGGTTACGCTGTCAAGGAACTCAATAGCGGTATGGACAATTAAAATGCATCGTTGAATATTGGGGCCGAAGACCAGTTACAAGTTTTGCAAGAAATTGCCTTTGAAATGTAGCAAAAATGTACAGAAATTGTCACCCCTCAATAAAAACAAAAACTGAGTCCTTGGAGATTAACCTTATAACCTCAGCTCTCAATAATGCCATCACTTAAGGTAGCAAAGTTATGCTTTGGACGTTCTGTGTGATTTATAAAGTAAAAAAAAAGTTTACGACATATCTGAACCGAGCCAAACTAAAGAATCCTTGGAATGAATTTTTCTTAAACTTGCCTTTGGTGCTTTTTTATACTTTTATTCAATATTTGGCAATCGTTTGAGATCCTTTGGAGTTTAGAATACTGAAGCGATGCGCCTTTTACGTTTAAAAAATGGTCCCAACTTTTCTAGACAAGTGAGGGCGCTGTTGCTGTGGTGTAAATGTTGGAAGACATTATTCAGTTTATACGTTTTCATTTTCACATATTGAACCCCAAATTTAATCTTTGAAAACATTTTGGATGTGTCTAGTGCGAAAAATAACAGGATTCTTTTATGACAATCTTGAATTTTTTGTTCTTCACAGGAATCAGTACTAGTTATTACAATCATTTCTAACTTATATGAAGCATTTAAAACCACTTGCTGCCGGGTGGATTTTTCTTGAACAAGACAAGATGCCGGTTCATTTTCAAAATTTTCCGTTTTCAAAGTTCTTCAAAAATTCATCATTTCATCTAATGGCCGTTTATACCAAAATGAAGGGCTCTTTGGACACTATTCTAAAGCTGACAGGTAAAATTCATTGATTCCTGAATATTTCAGCCAGGCCTGCAGCCTTGGAAAAAGAGTTTAGATTGTACGGTGTTACGTAAGATTCTTTTGTTCCCGAAACCGGCACAGTGCACTGCTGACCTGCTTTTCAATAGGGGCCAGATTAGCGTGCAGCGGTGCTGTATGACTCATCGCTGCGGTGGTGGAGAGCTTTTGTCCCCTGTGGTAATCCGCTCGCTCTACATGCCTCAAACCGTGTTATAATGTTTCAAAACAAGGCTGGATTTTCTTCACTATTGAGAGCGAAAAAATGTCGGTAAAGCCCAACAGCTCAGTCTTTTGTGCCGAGCACAGTCTTTTGTTAAAAGGCCCAACTCTTTTGTCCCAGTTCCGGGCTCCCCGCTCTGCATATAAAGCCTATGAACTCGAAAACGGGTCGCCCGGCAGAAGTGGTTAATGACTGACTTCTGAATGAAGTCTTTATCCGTGTCCTTTCAGTTATTCTTCCAAGCTTTTCATATATGCAAATGAGTGAATATCATGAGTTCAGAGGACATTGTTCAACTTATGAAGTAACCAGTACTTTGGAATTAATTTTGTATTTATGGCTACAAACCTTACAATAACATATTTAAAAGAATATAGTCACAAATCAGGTGGTGTCATGTCACGGGGTTCCAAATAAACTAGACAAAACTAGGAGCCATGGTCGGTTAGCTGCGTGCTGGAGAATCGTTGTAGATGGAATGTTAGGGGATATGTATATAAATATTGGGTTTACATTTCGCAGTGTACACTCTAATCCGTATGAACAACATCGGAGTGGTAATATCCGGTAGATTGACACCGGTCCATCTATCATGACGTCACGTACAGTATACATATTTTAATATTTTGTTAATTTATAGGCTGATGCAGGTACTGTGAGGACAACACATGTTTGTATCGTTTTAATCTTCCTAGACCTGATTTTCGGAAATTTCTTGAAAATTCATTGCGATTTCCTTTTATCTTTTTCTCTCCACAGATGGTAAAAGATCACAGACTGGCATGAGGCCTCAACACTATCTTAACCTGATGGATGGTGCCGAGGGTTCAGAAGAGGTAATTAATTATACATAAGATTTTTGATGATGCTTTTTTGTATCCCAAAATCTAATTTCTCTTAACAGGGAAATTGTTTTTTTTAGGTGGTGAACAAGACTGAAATGCGCGTAGAAATACAAAATGTGCTATTTACAAGGCACCAAATTCACGTGCCCTTTCAGATGGGTTGGACTTGAACCCTTCGAGAGTTTACAACCTCACTAAATAATTAGTGAAATGGTTCTTGAAATTTTGTTAAGTAAAGATGAAAACTGACCAATCAAAACCCTTTGAGATCGAGCGTAGACTTCCTGATTAATTAAAGTAACGTTAACTGAGATGTGCATTTGGACATTTTGGAATTTTAACTAAAGGTATGGACGTAAATCCTGCAGAATGAGGGTATATATCCCCCAACTTATGACCAGGGGTGGGTTACTGGATCGTTTCCCCTGTTTTTCGTGGTTAAAAAAATAGGCAGATTGTGAAAACGTTTTGGACAAAGTGATATTGAAATGTATTGAAACAGCACTCAAAAAGGAGAACAACATCCTTAGAATATGTTGTTGCCATATGGTATCAGCATCCCCCTCCAACTTTTCAATTTTCCATGGCCCGGCACGCCATCCCCCACAATCCCCCATCCCCCGACTTCCTGGCACAGATTTACGTCACTGACCAAAGGAAGCCTGTGAAAGTCAGAAAGAAAATGAACCCCCTTTGCCAACTAAACAGTTATCACCTGCTTTAAGTGTGACGTGATACGAGTCACAGTGTTATATCATGCATCCCAGCCTTATCCCGGAAACAACAACATTTACGCTTTCAACACCTTCACGAAATCAAAATAATCTCAGTCATTATCCCTATTTTCTTGAAAGGAACGTTAAACCCGTATCCTTATTTACTTGTTCGCTGCAGTTTGAAAGGGAGCCTGTAGAAAACCTGATGGCTGGGTACCTTGCTCGTCTTTCACCAGGGAAAAGGCATATGCTTTCAAAGGTATGTTCTTTGTCTGTTAACGCATTAGTCTTTTCATCAGCTCCCGTAATTGACACAATTCCATATTTTTCCTTTCTGGAAATCCGGTTTTCGTTAATGTGTTAGTTGAGAACATCGTTTTACACAGACATGGAAAGGTAATTGCATTTAGCGTTGGGGTGGGGTAGTGGCTTGTAAACAACCGCCGATACTTGTGAAGAGCGTCAGTTGGGTTTATTAGGCTGAGGGCGTTAGAGCTTTGCGCAGAAATATGCAGCATTGGCGGGGACATTCAAACTAAGGTTTAAGACCACGTGTACGCTTGGACGGGATTTATCTGGCTTCTTAGATTGGTTTTTAAAATGATTCGCTTTAACATATCTCTAACCAGTTGCTAACACCTGCCATATTCCACTGTAAACGGATGTGAATTGGTGATGTATCTATTTAATTTATCGAGAATAGAGCTTCCACACTCATTAACGACCGCGTCCGTACAAAGTGATACTGCATGGCTGCCTCACATCCCTAAATAAAGAAATGCTTATAAAAATATTGCACCTAAGGCAAATATAGATGTGCGTGAAAATAAACCTGAGGTTCAACCATCTGCTGAACTCTGTATGAATCTAAGACTGACTAAAATCAGAAAATATGTGTTCTGCTCATTTTCCTCTGAAACTTGAAGCCTTTTCTCCTATATTAAATGACAAAATGAAAGAACATGCCCTTCTGACATATCATATGCATCATCATGCAGGCCCAACGCAGGGGTTCTACACTTACCATTTATGAACACAGATGACAAGAAAAATTATCACTTTTAACTGTTAAGATGTGTGCTTAACCGAGATGGTAGGGCGTAACAGACGCACCAGAAACACGCATGGAATACCTGCTATCGAAGGATAAGGCTCAGCCGTTCCCCTCGTCAATTAAAATGTTGCCAGAGCGAACTTTTGTTTTGGATTCAGTTTTGGGGAATGTTAAGGTTCTTGCAAAAATGTGGGAATCTTTGCATTAACCATTGCTTCAAGGTATGTCGTCGGAGATTTGAAAACAGTAATGAATGAAACGAGAAACTAAAATGACAAGGGGACTTCTTTTGATGTATATCCCACTAAGGTTTCTCTGATGAAGAATTCCCGTACCTACTTTTTAATCTCAACTGAAGGATCTGTATTAATACGTTGCAAGCCATCGGATATATTTGCATGAGCAAACTCTATGAAATTTTCTGGTAAATGATTGTTTACGTCCTCATAAGTTGGGGAGAATTTTTAATAAAATACGTTAATTGTGTGCTTTTTTTGTGGGGGGTTCTTATGAGACACTGATTGCAGCGGATTTTAATTCTCTACCATAAAAAGCAAAACCTGTCTCGTCGTACTTCCTTGGTTTATCTTCGGTGAATAGAGCTCAAATTTATGATATGAAATAGCATACGAACCATCCCACCCCAAAAGACTGGATGCTTCTATGCAAAACGTGCGGACAATAATGTATAAATTATCGACAGTGATCCAGTCATGTAGATAGTTGTCTCCAAAATTCATGCTGAAGTGAAGACGCCTATCAGTTGGAATGGTACTAAAAACCACACCTTAAAGTTCATGCTCCCTTGGGCAGCTACCAATTGCGTGTTGCGGTGGTGTGGACAATCAATCAGCACTCACAGAAATTACTTAAAAATCAACTTTCTTTTGCGATGGTTTTAAGTTCACTAAACAAAACTTAAGAATGGAAAAATCTAAGCATATGGTCTCATCCAAAAGATTTAATCTTCGTACAGTTAGAAAATGGAAATAAAGGCAGATGTTTACAGCGATTTACACTGGAGGTAAGACTAATCCTGATCGAAATCCGTAAAAAAAATCTTGCGATGTGTAATTAATCGAATTACACCTGGTCAACAGTCACGCGTGAAAGTGACCTTGTGATTGAGAATGATTGGTTATCCTTCGCTGGATCGTATATAACGCTGATCTGTAGAGAAAGAACACGCAGCAATTGGTATGAGTCGTCTCTTAATACGTTTCTCAGTGCATGCATTAATGCCTCGTTGTACATTGAATAGCAAGCTTGGATTGCACAAATTGCTCTCTAAAATACTCACTTTGATCCAAGAAAATAAAAATAAACAAACTGACAAACAAACAAACCGTCCTCTTCTCACAAGATCTGTAAGCTGAAGCCTATTTGTGCCGACCTGTCGTGGCAAGGGCGAATACGCAACTATTTAATAAGAAATCATTGCTCACATTTTTGTGTGACCTACTATGACTTAAATTGTTCTGGTGAGCAACGCGTGTGTATTATTGTGAAGGACAGGTCTCACCTGCAACATAATTACCAGCTGGTCAGATGAATAGTAATAATCCACGGGAAGCAGGTGCACTCAGACATATTGCCACCTATATATAGGGCTGTTACACTATTGTTAAAGGTTTGTGGGAACGTGAACAGTCTTGGTGACGTCTTTCACTAGGCCACTCATTGTAGGACGTGAAAAGAAGTTTGAACTGTAAACCTTAGAATGTCCAGATATTCAAATTATAAGTTTTTAACCAAAAGTCCAATTAACATAGGCCTCTTGCTGCTCCTTTGAAAGCAAATTCACGCCCTCCGTTACATTGCGTGCAGCCTTTCTTACATTCTATTTAGGACGTGAGACCTACATCATGACTTTTGTCATTATCATGATTGTCATCGTTATTATATTTGGACCCAGCGGCACATATACAAGAAGGCAAGACAAATAAGGAAACGAGAAATAGAAAACAATAAACAAATCCAGTCGAAATGGCTATATGCATATTTTGGATTATGACATGTTGGCAAAACTATCGAAAAATTCGATTATCTTGAAAGAGGGCTAAATAATGAGTGAACAAGTGATAAGTGAAGCATCACCAATATGAGAAATGTGTCATGGAGGAATTTTAAGACGATCCACATGCATTGATAAGAAAGATTTTGGAAGCCCAAAGATATTAGTGAATTGCAATAAGGGCGCTACTAACGTAGGCCTATATTTCAGGACATTTAGAAGTTAAACTGTGACTGCATTAAAACAGTATTTTTCGTGATGACGATTGTTTATAAAGTTTTTGGTTCAATTGGATACATGTATTAAATATCTTTCATAGTTTTATTAGACGTCACGTTTATACTCGCGTAAAATGCCCTACCTTGGCATGTGCAGTTGCCAATATGCAAGCTTCCTGCTGTGAGATACCATTTAAAATCAGTTGAGGAAAAGGGAACGTTAATGCAATTTCACGACACGTTGGAAAACGTTCAGTTCTACCGACTGAAAAGTATTATTAGAATTTCAAAAGCGCCCAGATATCCTTGGGAAACCCACCTATTTTGACCAGAAATTACACAATGCGTCTTGCAAAGAAACTGAATTTGCAATGAGTCCACCAAACGTCCAATGTAGAGGTGAAATACGGAACAAACCTTAATATTCAGGAGTCTAATTTGATCAAGATTGCATTGCATAGATCGTGGCAGTTTTACTTGCTACTGGATGTTTAAAATAGGGCACTAGTCTAACATAAACGACACTGCTGGAGTTTTACGAACTCATCAGATTTTTACGGGTCGCATAATTGAAAAAAAAATTCTTTTACCGAACTGCCTTCTGTACCGGTAATGGTTTTATTTCGCGTGTAATAGTCCAGCCCAGTCTAAGGAGCATTATAAAGGTTATTGTGTAGAATTCACTGTAGTTGCAACCTTTTTATCAATGCGTCAACGTTTACGGGTACCGTGTTTAGCTTTGTTTTGTAATCTTGTTTGAGTATTCAAATAAAATAACCCCAGAGAGTTATTCCTAATTTTAAATGTGAAGTGGGCTCACTTCACAATGACTATCAAGCATGGGGGGTATATTTGGGTTAGGGAAAATATTCTGTGTGTTTCATGTCGCCTCTTTTTTAGTCTCTCCAAGGATTAACCGCTACATTTTGATGTTGATTGACAAGCTTTCTGGAGGAAGGGAGAGGAAATCCCGCCATGAAAATTGCCTCCCTCTCATTATTTTTCAATAATGATAAAAGGTTGGAGATTTTCATCAGTGACGTGAACTTTCTCAAATTAGTATTTTCTGAACTGCTTGCATTGATGTTGGATATTATCGGCTTTGTGCCGTTCATTAATAATTTGATTCCACCGATAATTTGATCTGAGCTTTAATCAACTTTCGAATGAAAAGGTAATTTTTTTCCTGTTGTAAATTTCCAAACAATTAAAAGAACATTTTTGAAGATTTGCTTTTATACATCCACTCAGATGGTGACGCCTTTCACTTTCTTCCGCAAGTTAAATGGAGATAGCGGACTATATTTCAACATCCTTTTAATTAATATTGAGCGAAGCTAGTCTTTTTGCCCAATATCGAATTCAAGGGTCTAGATCTCAAAACCAAGGATATTGCGATGTATAGTTTTTAAAATATAAAAGCTCTATTTAACAATGCCTGAGGAGTGGTGATTTGTTTGAGTCGCTCTTTTTGAGGATGGAAAAAATCTAAAAATATAAAAAAAAATTGTCTTGTAGATTAAGGTCACTGTTTTGGATCTGTTTTTGTTCCCCTTTCTGAAAATAATAATAGTGCAACATACAAAGAATTACATCACACTACCATCATCCTGAAAAATGATTAGAACTCCATATAACGAAATGACATGGCACTCTAATAATGAGTCTCCTGGGTGCAAAACTGCAACACGTTATAGTTACGCCAGATACCCAAGAAACGTGATGATGTTGTTACTTGATATGCCTTAATCTTATTTGAGTTTACAAAGATGAGGTTGTTTTGGGTGCTACGAAAATCAAAATGAGGATTATCGCAAATAGATACACCACGGCTTTGGAAATCACAGTGAACATTTGTAATGTTGTTGGTCCTCTGTTCACCTTGAAGGAATAACCTTCGTATCGCAATTGATTATTGTACTTTTATATTTTATTTTTCCTCAAAACTGCAGTTATTGGAAGTGGCAAGGATGGACAATGAACTGAGTGACGAGTGAATGTTAAACGAGCCAGCCTGCCGTGAAGAAAACCCAACTTCATGCCAGAATCAAATAATGAAAAAAGCTGTCATTTTCAAACGAAAATAAACCCGTAGAGGACAACGACCTATGCACTGCGCAGCGACTCAAATAACAATGAAGTCAAGGGTGGAAAAATCAACATGCAGTATAGCTGGGGAAAGCAATACGAGTAACCAAAAGTTTTGACCAGCTCTAACTACACTAAAGGACAGAAAACATTTCGCTGGTCCAGCAGCATGTTGAATTTTGCATACTTGTTCACAGTGATACAGGCGAATTTCTACTCAAGGTAAATGAATGACATCATAAAATTTTATCTTCTTCTTTCAATTTGGAATTCTTCTTTGTTTTCAAAGGCACATATAACCTATATTTGTACCTTGGAAGGTCTGTAGGAAGATTGCAAAACGTTCAACCCATTCACCAACTCCTACCAAAAATAACGGACGATAAAGGAAGTAAACATCATTAATATTTCGTGACTAAAACGAAGACGGATTGTATTTCTCATATAAAAATTTCATTTAAGAACGCAATGAGCCTTTGTGTTTCTGAAACCTGTTACTGAAACAATGTGAAGGACACTATTCATTCCATAATTTACTTGTTTAATTAAAACTTTTTGATCACTGCAGAATATTAGGAACCGATTCATAAGCAAATGCTTGACAATTTTGAGCTGTAATACAATACAAACGAGTTTTAAACTTCAGAAGAGAAGAATATGTACCTTGATGCAGCCATTCATTTTGAGGTAGTCCTTATTTTGCTCAGCAATGCAACTGAATCATTATGAATGTTAAAGTATGGATATAATACGAAAATAACTTTCTTTCAAGCACTCCGACGTACAGAGCCTTATTTTAGAAGAAAGCTGTCACATTTCAAATTATTGCACTTAAGTTTTGTTAAAGTAAGTTGCACCACTAAGACGTCTGAAATAGGTAATTTTTGTCAAAAGTAAAATACAGAAGCAATCTTCTACTTTATACGCATGCTTACAAATTTGACGCAAATATGTCCATGCATCGTACTAATGGGGAAAATAAATTTGTTCTTATTTTTGTTTGTTAAACTCAGTAGGTAAATATTCAATTTAGTAGAAATCTAGAAGTAGTTTGTCTTTTATATATTTTGTTGAAGGAATATTTAGTTAGACGCCGGTTATTGGGAATGGCTAGAGTACTAATGCAATTTCACGCTAATGGATAAGTTATTGTGCCCTTGGTAACACAGTATCAATTACCAATAATACAACGAACATACCATTTCAGGTGAGCACTTCTTGCGTTCTCCTTAAAAATACAAAGTTCAGAAATCCCATCGTTGATGTTGCAGCAGTTTGACTTGAACAATTCCCAGATGCATCCCTCCTTTGTAGCCCCCTTATTCTGAGTTCAACATCTCCTCCTTGACAGCAGCAAAATCGTTCAGAACTGCCACTTTCTTTTTATCATTGTTAGTTTTAGATGCAGCGACGATTTCTTGCAAACTACCAACATGCATGCGTAGACAGCTATAAGCAGATTCTGTGTAAAATGTTAATGCCCAACCCAGTCGCTTTTAGTGTGTTATTGTGCATATAACAACGCCTCATTACAGTTATACACCTTTTTTCCTGAATTAAATATCAAGACAGTTTGGCACTCGTTAAATCTAAGGAATTTATCATATTCAGTATCATTACTCTCGTGTATACAATATCAGGGGTGATTTGTAAATGGTTTGGGAAACACACCATTAGCCTTCTATGATCATTTCATCTTGTGTTTTTGAGGAATAAAATGGCGACATATTGATTTAGCTACAATATGTTGGTGTAACTGCTATGTCTCTTCCCGTCGAGTGGTTCGTGACTAATGCTGTTGAGTACTGCGAATAACTGAACCGTCATCCTTTTATTTCATTAATTTTGTCACGTTGGTGAGTGGTGGTATTTTATGGCATGACACCTTACTTGGTCAAAGTACATTAGTCTCAGTTACATTTTTGCTGCAGATTTTCCAAATTTCGCTCCCAAGGTGGAAACTCATTTATCACCAATACAGCCACATTAACTACAGCTGTAAAAACAATATCAGCAACAATTAACCATAACAATCACAGTAATTGGTCCCAGTAATAAAATCGAGGAATAGTAACCATAAACCACCCTATCATCACACCAACAATATCAGAATAAGAATCAGCTAACGAAACAACAAAAAGTTACAATGTCCAAACCAGCAAAACGATAGTGACCACAAATTTAGCATTCAGATCACCGACAACCAACAAAAACCTGCAATAACCGCAAAATTTTAACACGGTCACTATGAATGCCAAAACGACAACCGTATCACGACACTGAGCCATAAGTAAGTGCTAATCGACAACCTTTTCTATATTTGAAAAAAGCTTCAGTTATAAAATATCCTGCTGCCGCGAAATACATATTGGGAGAGGTTTTCCTTGCAATAGGCCTATTCCTTCTTCGGAATATGCGCTACGAATCTTGAAACTTGAAGTATAAAACTTGTGTTTGAATATATCAGCATGTTTTCTTTTGTTCGTAAATTAAATCTGTGACCTTTAAAGATCGAATTCAGCATAAAAGGGACGATCGGGGGTAACTGTAGGATACCTGGCTAAGTCTTTTCCATAAGTTAAGTAATTTAAATTTGCAAGATCGAAATGTATATTTCGTTTCATACCATTTCAAGTATTCGGAGATTGATATCCCTTAGAAATCAATCCTCCATTCTTCACAAGTCGTCATCATCCTGTCCCCTTTTAAAATGCATCATCTTTGGACAACAGAATTGTTGGAAACTTTTATTTTGATGTAAAATTTTGGAAGCGTTTGTATTTCTTGTAAATACAAATGACAAACAATTTTTCATAAGCAATTAAGTAACTTCAAGGGAATTATTATTATTAACCAGCAAATTCCCACTTTTTGGGCATGCTTTAAGTTAGTTGGAATTTGTTCATTAATAATATTTGACTGTGAGCGAAAAAATTGCGGAGTCGTGGTAGGGAAGAACCATAGACCATTTCGAAGAACATAAAAGAATTAGGCAAGAAACGACGAATCTATGTATAAGATAACGTCTTACATGTAATGTATACATGAATTGGCTGTGTGGTTCAGGAGCGGAAAAATCACTTGACAAATATCCATTTTATTGCCACACACGCGTTATATATCAACCCAATCCTGCATCTTACAGTTATCCCAATTAATGACTGAAGCATTTCCTTCCTACAGGTAACTTACACTAAAACCCTAATATCAAACATACCTGTTCGAAATCACTGACAAGTACTGAAAGTACTAAATGATTATTGCCCACTATATCTTGTAAATTTAAAAGGCTTGCATGATGTCCCCGTACAAAATTATGTGTCACGGGTTTGCAGATAAAAATAAAAGCAATAAAATTTAATTTCACGACAAATAATTCCCAAATACTCTGATGAACATTTGTGATAAAAATACCTCAGTGTTTGAGCCAGATTTTGAATTACTGAAAAGGAGGCTTAGAACACAATTTTAGAATAGTCTGGTGCCATCCATAACAACAGTTTACAGTTTACGAAACAGATTCGAGGGACAAGTTAAAAATGACTTCTTCGTGAATAAGGATTATTGTTCAGACAAAACACACACATTGACATTGAATGTACAATTAATGCTCGGAAACTTCAACAAGCGGGAGTGCCACCCACTATTGTATAATGAACCTCGTCACAGTGGTATGAACCTCAAAGCTCTTCCTAGCATCCACCCTCCAGGACCCAAGCCATTATCGTGTCTTATCGGATGAAATCACCCGGTAACTTCTTTGAGGGTATTAACAGGTATCTGTTGGCCTCAAGGGAACTTGCTCTTCAGTAATTCTCCTTCCCTTTCCGTTTCAGTTGACTCAAGCTAGTAATGACTTGTTTTATGGCGGAAGCGGACTAGTCCGTACTTCAGTCAGACAAGTTGAACTAATCCGCAGATTGATTGCAGACTGACGAAACAGTAACTGCCGAAACAGTAACCTTTGTCAAGAACTGCAGCTTTCCTGACTGGATCAAACGTGAACACGAAGACAGGATAAAAATGTGAGCAGATAACTTTCTGAATAAAGAGTGGGCCAAAGCTTGATAGTGAAATGCAGAAAATATACGGTGATTATTATGTTTCTATTTTGCCAAGAGGATTGTGTTATATGTCGTCCATAAGACTGATGTGCAAGAACTGGCATAGGAGATGTTGGATTTCAACATTCTGGTTCTGATTGAAATTTGATTTAAGTAAAATTCCAACCCCAAAAGCTAATGAACTTTGAGTACAGGATTTTAAAAAGAGATATAAAAGGAGCTTTTCAAGCTAACAATTACCTACCATTCTGAATATTTATCGTCCATGGTCTCCCCACATAAAGTCAAAAACTGCCTCAATTATTTTAAAACGAAGTGTTTGAAAGCTGTTCACCTATTTTAAGGGCAGTCCGTGCAAAGAACACAATGTGCCACCTGATACGTCCTGAAAAAGACCATGTCAGATGATTTGGTGATCGTAAAAAGATACGCATTCAGTAAAATTAAATTTGAATTTAGATATATGGGCAACATTTTATAAATAGTTGCTAAACCTGTCCTTAAAGGATCCATGAAATGAATTTTTCTTAGAATCACTTTTTGTATATCTGTGTACTCTTCTTAAATGTATGAAGACTGTTGGACTTTTTATTTTGAGTTACGTGAACTGAAAAGTGCACTTTTTAAAACTTTCCAAATTGACTAAGTATTTCTGGACAAGTGAAAGCGCTTTTGCTTTTATGTAAATCAAGGAAGACATGGTTCAGTTTGCATGTTTTTCTGTTCAAATTGTAAACTCTAAATTTGCTATCTGAAAACATTTCTGTGAAAAGGTTGCTTGCCTGCCTATTGTCATATACTTACACAATAATAAATTGCCAAAGGAAATGAAATCTACGATAGCAGGGTTGAAAAATCTAGAAATTTTCTGTTCACCTATCAGTGCAGCATTGAGGCTCGGTGCCTTGGATGACACCATAGTTTTGCTCATGAATATGCAAATGGTTAGCATAAAAACTAAAAAAAACTCCGAAATATGGGTTAATATTGCAGAGCAAACATTTAAAATCAGGTAAATTGAAACCCGAAGGTGCAATTTCAAGGGTTTTAGAACAGTTTAGTAAAACGTTTCTATTTCATGGTCCCTCTAAAGTCAGATTTAGCAACTACTATTCACAAATTGTTGCTCGTAAATTTAATTGAACCTGCGTAATTTCTGTTCGTTATACCTTGCCAGATAACGAGCTAAAAGTAATAATTTTCGTAAAAAACGAAAAGGAAACCCAATTGTGTCGACATACAAAGAATATTGTAATCTGAATCATGCAAGGCACATGTATTTAATTCCCGGCCCTGCGGACAAATATACGCAAACATCAGTTCACGACACTCATTGCCCCTAGCATGTCTTGTGAGTTACATTTAGTGATAACTAGAAATTAAATGGAAGCTTTATCATATATCTTGTTTTCGAAGTTCAATTTCGTTTAGAGCCGAAGCACAATGAATGCATGGGAGAGTAATAACTATGGAAGCGTGTGGGTTGATGATGACGCCAGCCAACCAGTTTTATTAGAAAATCCTCAAGACATCTGACGTCTGAGCTTACATGACAAATGCCTGCGCGATTATGAGCTCATATAAGTTTCTCTGATGCAAAGAAAGGTCTAGCCAAGATCGGCAGCAATTAAAGACACTCGTCAGCTGTCGCATTACACGCCCCAATTCAGGCGTCTTTCCTAAATCAATTCGACCGTGTGGTTTTCTAGCGTGCGGCCGTCACCTTAACTTGTTTGGCTGAGTGTACAGACCTCGCGAAGCAGATGCATTTCTCTTTAGGTTCAACTAGGTACCCTGTGGTTCCGGTCTCCGTTCAGTGTTAAGCTCTGCCAGAGGTAGCCTTTTAGGATGCGAGTATTCCGTACACATCAAACACGCCCCTTTTCATTGGTCAGTCCTCAGTACGTCAGGGAAGCAGGCCTAAAAAGTACCTGTAACTCGCGGACGCGCGTTCCCTGTTCTTATAAGCCTATACTCTTGATCGATGGGGAAATTTGTTCAGAGTTTACAACTGCAAAATGGTCAAAGCAGAAGTATAACACTAAAATAACAGAGCTGAGCTGTTGAATGAACTGACCCACACAAAGCGCAGCGGAGGGAGGTGGTTTGCTTCTATATTGTTGGGACACACTTGGTGATATCTGGCCACACAGATTTTTCTTTTGTTACGTCACAGCGATACTTTCTTTCAACCAATGGTTGGCAAACTATGACTGCGTGGTCCAGTGGCGGAAATTTGTGCCAAATCTGGGGGATGGGGATTGGGGGAGATGAATTGCCCAGCCATGAAAATGTGAAATTCGGGGTAGGGGCTCGATGGGTGCTGACACCACATGGCACCACGTTCAATTTTTGTAATACAGGTGTATATCTGTAATCATATTATGTATAAATAATTACACTCCTGCAGAAAATAACTTCCCAACGGCGTATTTATGGCTTCTCTCTCCCCTTTTCTCTCTCTTTTTGAGTGCTAATGAATACATTTTGATGTTTGGAAGTCCAAAAATTCTTCACAATAAGTGTGATTTTTCCTCAACACAAAAAAGTAAGGGAAGATTCAATGGCCCATCACCCCAAAATTTAATGGCTCCAAATTTACGCTCATGATATGGTCGCCAGTACAAATATTCCAAAGTGTTCCGAAACTTCACGCATAAACTGCAGCTATTACAGCTCTGATAATAGTAAACACTACTACTTCAGACTAATCCATGGTCAGTGTTTGTAACAAAAGAAAAGTTTATAACTTTGCAACATCCCCAAATGGATATTGGGTAGTTGTAAAGTACGGAAAACCCTAATCATAAATATGCTATTGGTGCGTCAAGGGAGTGATTATAATAAACGAATCCCTGTAACTGCTCCGTAGTGGGTCTTTAACGCCCAGATGATCAAGAGACCATTTTTTCAGAAGTGTTTATGGTTACTATTTCTTTCCGATTGGTACTAAAGTTACCGGTGCTATCAAACTATGTCTCAGTTGATTTAGTTTGATGTTACCCACAGGCAGATGAGGGAAGCTTAGCCAGCGAAAGCTGTACATTTTGGGTCCTCACCGTTGAAAGACCAATGACGAGATGTTCAGAACAGGAGGAAAACTCCAGGTAAATTTATCCACAGAAAACCCGAGGAAGGCGAGAAAAGACCTTCACCAACTTGACACCCTAATTCGACATGACTATTGTAGAATTGACTGATTAAATGCTTAAAATAGTAAGGAGCTATTTTTGCCACAAAGACACATTTCTGGATCACTATAATGAAAAATGACTCCAAAATGTAATATGGATGAAACCAATGTCAGCTCTTTGCTCATTGGCGTATTCACAGGTGACATTTCAAGAATAGTCCTATGAAAAATCTTCAGCCGGTAGACATGATGTCTGCAACCACGCGTCAGGTCCTCCAGCGAAATGAATACCGGACTGGGGGCAACACTATCCGGCTAACCACCGCCTGTGCGACACGGTGAAGTACCCACATAAGTGCCTTCCCAGTAGATACACTTTACAGTGGCGTTTAGCTCTTCCGAGCTAAAGAGCATTCAATAATGAGGAGCGTGTTTCAGCAGTCTTGCACAAGAGCAGGCAAAGTACGAGGTACCCATCAGGAAAAAATGCATTTTTATTTCCAGTCGGAGCACTGTCCATTTTATGTCCATTGCATTGCACACCTCTGATGTTTAGAGGTCTTTTAAGCGAAACTCAAATAATGTCATGGAAACGAGGGTGATGATGGAGTGAAGCCAGACTAGGCTAGGTCAGAACCCTACCCCCAAATTACAAACAAAAAACAAGTGGAAAAGAAACAAGAACAATTTCATAACAACAAGTTCTCGAAAATGTCCCATTTGCAGCCTGTCTCCACCCTTAATATAAACAGAGGAAATCACAGCCAATAAACTTGGAAAGAAGGATACACGGACAGGGAAGGAAACGGGTGAAAATCGTAAAATCACTCCTTCATCTTCAAACACCGACTGGAAGTTTCTTACATCTGATAACATGCATACTGTACACCAAGATCACGGACTATACTTTTATCAAAGAACCATACCAGTTTCATTATTACACTTTGGATCTCAAAATCCAAAGCTAAACTCAAATCCTCTGCAATTTTCCAAAATCCCCACTCCATATTTTAATCAGATTAATTGTTTTGCGGTGCACGTATACTGTTGACTGTTAGCTGAAACTTTGAGCCTTTTCGTTGTCACTGCATGAACAGTCAAGTCTTAACAAGGGACAGTGGCCTGAACTTGTAGTGACCTTATAATTACAAAATGCTTGGCCCAAACAGGTTAAACCCTCGTACATGATGAGGAGGGTGTCTTTAAATTATAACGTAAAAGGGAAAGATATCATTGCATGGCCACATGCGGGGGGGGTGGGATCCAGCTGCGAGTTAAGAAACATAATACACAAAATGAAATTTTGTTGAAATATCTCCGCCTTTGATCTTAAAACTTCACAATATCTGCTGTATCTCCAGCTACCTCGGGGTGCTGCGGCTGTTATGTCTCCCTACAGGACCCGTGTCCGTTAAGGTAACCGTTGCTTTGATGGATGTCAATACCTATGCAAGTCATACAAAATTTCCTAGAGTTTTCCGCTGCGATTGCACATTCGTACATTAGTGAAGACACTCTCGTTTTCGCGTTAATGGTAGAAATCCATCGCTGTCATTGTGTCCAGTAGTATCCATTCCCATACGCTGATATATACATTTCAAATCCAAACTTCTTGGATACAATCATTAAGCGCACTGGTTATGTGGAAACCAAACCACAAAATACGAAGCACTGCTTTTTTCTGAAAATGGTGTCTTGGTAGGTAGACTAAGCAGTTTTCAGAATTCTTGTTGGTTTTTCCGAGCTTCAAGCTGTCAGCCCAGTTCTGCCCGTTAACACGTAAACTGACAGTAAACGAAATGGTTGAACGGATGAAAATTGGCAATTAAAATCACTCTAATTGAGTAAGCCATTCAGAATATGGGAAGCCATTTATTCTCCACGTAGTCTGGTGCACTAACATGGAAAAGGTTATTTGGCACTCTGGGGTGACAGGAAAAGCGAATTGTCATTGCAGACTTAAAGCACTGCTCGGGCAATATAAAATTTTTGCATTGGCCAGACTAGTTTGGCCACTTACTGCTTCTTCTTACTCAAGTGAAAAAAATTCATTTTAGATCTAGGAGGAACTGCGGATGGTAGACTAGATATTTCAGTGTCGGCCTGCAGAAATTGAAGTTAAATGAAACGCAGCGCCTTTCCTGTTTCTACTCTATACATTTAATTCACGCGGCCAAATTGATACAGGCCTATAGGGGTCCAATAAATCACTGAGCTCCATGATATTGCTATATGCTTCAGACAACCACAGTGAATTATTAGTCTGCTCAAAAAGGGTGGAAAACTTGGTTTGTATTATAGCAGTTTATAAACAGTCGATGTGAAAGGTTTTCGAATTTTACTGTCTTCAGCATGTCTCGTGTGTGGCGGGAGATTATATCTACGAGCATTTGGCAGAGGGGAATGCTGGTGTAACATAAAGATAAGGGTTTAACAAACTAAAGTCAGTCATTATGTTCTTTGGTTGAGGATAGATGCCACTACATATCCATAAATCGAAACATATTTGGTTAGCCATTACGTAATGAAGTACACAATGTTGTCAGTTTCATTTTTATAACTTAAGAAATTAGATAGATGGCTGCTTGAATAGTGAGTTGTCTCATATTCAATCGTTTGAATTTGAATTGAAAACAAACAAAAGAAAAAACATCAAACATACAACTTGAAAGTTTATTTTGTTTTGTTTTCTTTGTTTGTTTGAGTTTTAAATTGTGACAGCTGTCAGTCTGTAAATCAAAGTATTTAATGTAGTTGCATCCTCCAGGAAAAGAGGAAAGCTACAGAAATACGAATGTGTGAGCTTAAGTTTCTGGCATAAACAACTGTGCCCATAAAATCTCATTGTAATCAGTAATAAACGTATTTTGTGGATAAATTCAGCTTTTATTTTCCATATCATCCAATACTTTATTGATATTCTCGGAGAGGTCTCAGAAACTGATATCTGTGCATTTACCTCTCATTGAATCGAAGCCTGGGACAAAGATCAGCAAACAATAACCACCCTTTCTGCTATGAAATTACGGGTATACTGCAGTGATGGATGTACGGGAAATCCAACCGACTGGAATATACAGACAAGCACTGAAAGGACCGGCTATAACAATGACCCAAAAATGTCTCGGTAATTCAGTTTCTTGGAGGGTCTTTTTCACTTGCTCATGCTGTGTTGACGACGTTTGTCGAGGCCATGTTGTTGTCGCTGGAATTCCGCTTATTATATTAACGGAAGCACTCTGGATGGAAAACGGAGCAGGAAATTCAGTTATGTGGTGTGACATACCTAACATCTAAGAATAAACCGACCACGATTCAAAAGGATACATTAGCACAGTACTAGTCTTTCCAGAATTGAGTTACTCTTTGCTGAGTTTTATCTAAAACACAAAATGACTTCACCTGATCTAAGTTCAGGTACAAGCAGACATTAACATACTGACATGCCATGCCGTATGGACAACGACACGTCCATGCTACTTTTCTTCCGATACTCGATCAAGAGTGTGAAGCACAAACAAATTCACAGCATCCAAGGTGTTATTCGTGTTTCTTTCCAAGTTTGCGGTTCATTAAAAACCGTACATTATTTATGGTATTCTTGACATTTTTCTTTGCAACTCGTTCAATCAGAAATGCATAAACCCAAATAATATAAAATGTAACAATTTCTTAGTGAATCACAAATAAGATTTAAGCACGTATGATTTTAATACCCTTGCCACAGAAGTGCACGTGGCATTTGGGATACTTCTAGTCGCTTTATGGATACCGCAGGCAAGTATCTTTTCCCCTTGTAATTCAAGCCTTCAGTTGTGTATCAACACTTCAAATAATTACTCAACACAAGCGTTCCGTGTAATGCTTCGCAAGATTTAAAGAATTGTATGCCATTAGTTCTTCGGAAGGATGAGACAGATTAAGAGGCAATCAATTAATTTCTGTAAAGTTTTGCTTTTCTGTCACCAGTTTACAAGATTGTAAAGAGTAGTGACAGAAAATTGTAGTCATCAAGATTATGATGAAGCGAGAATAAGTTTAGTGGCAAAGCCATAGCCAAGACCAGGATATTTTTCCAGGGCATAGGCAGCAAAATGACAAAACCATTAACGGTGAAAGTTGGTCTATTCTGTGGTATCGTCCAACGAATTGGTGCTTTTCGTCCCACTTCGTCCCTTTTCGGTTCGTTTGCTCTTTCTTTTCTCTTTTCCCCTCTTTTTAATATTTTGTTTTTACATTTTATTCCAGGGGAGGCGGAAAGGGACAAGGGCTCCTTTACGGTCCTAGTGATGGCCTGGGCAAAACCAAACATTGCATGGCAGCTCTTTTTTAATAACGAATGAAATGTGGAAAATGTGAAGGTAATGTAGTCAGGCGCAGACCCGGGGGTCGATCTCCCCTGCTCTGAAACAAAAAAGGTAATAACAATGGGGAAATTAATAAAAAATAACTAACGTAAATTTGAAAACAAGGTAACATCCTGTATATTCTTCAAAATGTGTAGGCCAAATACCATTGTAAGCAATATATTCCATATAATGTTTCACCATTGTTTCCGCTTGTTTGCCAAAAAAAATCCCTAGCCTGACCCCCCCCCGGAAAAATTCCTGGATCGGCCCCTGCTAGTGCTGACAATTTCCAAGTAATGTGTCCCGCCAGTTATGTATCCTGCGCAAAATACTTGAAGTTAAAACTCAGCCTAAACAGTCTCACTGTACTATCCAATGTTTCAGTTTCCGTGGTGACTGTTGTGTGTGAAAACATTCCAACAGCTTGTCTTGAATCTTCCTATACGTAATATAAGTGATATATGCAAAATACTAAAAAAGGGGGTAATACAGAGGATATTATTTTTACATTGACAACATAGACAAAATTTCGATCAAGAATGTGCATATTATGTGGGTGAGCACTTTTGTGCACAACGAAGTGTAGGCCTATGCATGCAGTGGTGTAACCTGAGCTAAATGTCCGGGGGCATCCGGGAATTGTTTCAATTGGGGCACAGCTGCAGCTGCATTTAAACGGAGGTTATTCACAAATTTCAAATCGGGGGGGGGATGTACATCCGCTGGGGGCACGTGCCCCCGTCCCCCCTTGTAGTTACGCCTTTGTACACATGACACTGTAACACACAACAAAGTGCATTACGTAGCATTAATTTACCTTTATGTGACAAAATAGAAGTTTAAGGCCAAGGCACAGGAAATGAAGTCAGTCGTCCTTTTTCAGGCGACAGAAAAATGAATTTTAGTAGTCACATTTTAAGTACCATCTTGTAAAGTTTTGCTTTGTTTTTCGTTACTACAATTAATGCCATTCCTCTTTAGAGGCCAGCAAGTTTATTTGTGTTTTATGTGGCTTTGGTTTTGTCTAAGTTTCATTTCTTCAGTTGCTCGTTTTTCAAGAGAATCACTCGAAAATTTAAGTAATACGCTGGAATAATGCCTACTACGCGTACACATTCCATAAATTTGGTGCTCCCCTATTAACTTCTTTGAGAGTCAAACAGTCATTTCTTTAAAATATTTTTACCACTGTACAACGTTCACCCTAAACAGTATGTTTTGCAGTTGTTGTCCTCGATTATGTTACGCTTGCCCTCTTATGTTTAGCAATGTCCTCTTCAATTGTGTGGAGCGTATGGAGGTGGTCTCTCATCTTCGCATGGTGGCTGGGATAAAGCGTTGTTCTGCTGGGAAGGGGCAGTCGCAGATGTGGAGCTACTCACTGCGTTACAAGAGGTGGGATAACTGTAGTAGGTCGTTGGATGTTTGTGATCGTAGGTGTAGTAATGGCGAGGGGCCCCTTGAGAGCCAGGAGAGAAGGGGACCTGCGACTGGTGGTTATACTCATGGATGATGCGGTGATAATGTGACTGGTCTCTCTCGCATGTTGACTCGGTATAGCTTGGGACCTGTGCTTCCGGTAACCTCATTATGATCGTTTCCATTTCTTCGCCGCTCTCGCTCCCTTGGCAACACTCTCGAAAGATGAAAAAAAGAGCGCTGACAAGAATCACGAGGCAGCCAATCACTAGAACGTAGTTTAGGTAGTACATTACAGGGCTGCAAGAAAGCAGAGTTTTAGAAAAAGTCATGTTGCTCATTGTAAGAATTATATTGCAGCCGTTATGTAAAATAGCCGGTTGGAAATTTTCATATTTTTTCAAACGGTTTTCGCCCCCCCCCTTAAAAAGGTTTCAGCCTTAAATTTGTAGTTTATTTATTTTTCCAAAACAAAGTCCTTTAGATTTTACGTTTTATTTCGTTTTAATTTCGTTTCTGTTACATTTTATCTTTTTTTTATAATTTTAAACGTTTTCAGTGATTATGACTTGGAGAGAGACCAGTTTTTAAATGTTACGGCAAAAGCTTAGATAAATAAAATGGCAGCGTGACTTTCGGTTGGAGACTGGGGACAAACTGATACCCCTTTGTCAGAATGTAGAGAAGACGGAACATAACCTTTGCACAATTTAACCCCATCGCGAGGCTCCTCAGGAAAAAAAGTGCTATATGCAAATGAGACCTTTAGTTACGTTAATGTATTTCAAGGCATAACTATTCCTACGGCGGGTTTTTACTGAAACAAGTTGTGGTTTTTAATACAACTACGATATTCATAAACACTGAAAAGGCTTCAGCGTGCAGTTATATTAGTTGTGAACATTTATGATAGAATTGCCCTCCATTCAAATATAATTATTTTGTTTTTAAGGGATACCAGGGGCAGCTTACAATTTACCCCGTATACTTTAAGGATTTGATTTTAACGCACCACTTTTCTTTACAGGCAACATTATATGCATTTGCCTATGAGTATTTGAGACCAATAATCATTCTATGTAAGTGTTACACTGAAATGTTTTGAAATGAAAAGGCTAGTTTTAAGGTCCACAGATTTTGGACATATTTTACCACCGACGTAAAGTACACTTGAAAATACAGAATCAGTTGCAATATCTCTTGATCATGGTGCAAGCTTTCATCACTGTTTTTCATTCTATTCCTTCAGTTCAATTAATTCAGTTCAGTTCACAATACATTATCCTTAATTTTAAAAAGACACTTGACAATGGTTGGACAGCTCACTATCAGTATAAAAATGGATCTGAATTTAAAGTTGATTTAAAAATTAATAGTCTTTACTCTTTAAAAACGATGGAGAACGTAAAATAAAACGTTAGACCTTTAAAATACAGATAGTTTAAAGTTTAACATACATTAAATGACATTTAAAATATAGTAATTTAGTGCCCTTAAAAATACAAATATTAATTATTCAAAATGGAACGAATGAGAACTTCATTTGGTTAGTTTTGCAGGGAGCGCATCTGAGACGGCACCATAATGGAAGAAACTTAACGATAGGTTTCAGCATAGGATGGTCTCTTGCTATGATTAATTGAGCATTCCGGAGTATCCATTCACAGAATTTACTGAAGTGTCTCTGTGCCTCTCCAATAATTTTAAATCTCAGATCAACAATTATTTGCAAATTTCCTGTTTTTATAGCACTTAGGTTAAACTGTATACCGAGAAATAAGTGAAACGCTCAACAAAGCTTCAAGGAAAATATTAGTAAAAGCTTTAACTGCTCTTCACGAAGTAATCCCGCTTCCCCATAAGTAAAGAAGCGAATAACCGTAAAACAAATGGAATGCTGTCCTAAATGTATTGCAATCCTACATATGGCGCATGTACATAGAAAGTTTTCAAATTGATGAAGTCTGAATGCAGGTAGTTTGGGTTGTAAGGGCTGAATTTCATTATGCACTGAGGGTGACTGCGCTTTATGTTTTGACAGCCATAGCGAATTGTTGCCATTCAGGTTGAATTTTAAGACGTCGTAAATTTTAGTTTTGCGAAATGGTAGGAAAAGGACAGAGATGAGTCAAAGCAAAATGGATGAAAACAGACAGGCGTCATAGAAATATGGGGATGATACAGCCGAACAATCACGATAATGCTTGTGCATGGTACATGTTTAATGTTACCTTTGACCCTGAACGGAATCCCACTGGTTGTCGTTATAGCCATCATCCCATCCCATATCATTCAGCTCTTGCTAGACAGATAATGCCTCCTTCAGATATTGCCTTGGATACATTCTACGGGGAAAATGCACGTGAAGCAAAAATAATCCTGAAAACTATCTCCATTCCGATTTGGAATCATGCAAAAAAATCCAACTTTGATTTGAGCCCATTCAGCTCGTTAGGCCAGTTTTATCTACAGTTTCGTTGGTATAAACGAGAGGAAATAATTATAGGGTCTTCCCTGAATAGGATGATCCCAAGGACTTAGGTACTATTTTACACTCCTCCAAATTCACTGTGATCTTTGCTACAAAAATCGCAATAACCATCATGTAGAATTTGTTTATTTAACTATCGTTCAAGGATGTAATGTCGGCAGGGATTTAGGGGCGAGTTTTTATTTAGACGTGGAATTTGGGGAGTTGTTGCATTTTTATAATATGTGAGTTTCAGCATGAATTTGACAAGAAGAAAAGAAATCTCTATACTAATTAACCAAGTTTTGCTTATCCACAGCAAGTATATGTCTCACTTTCCCAACTTTAGATGAAGATATCGTGCACGTGTAATTTATTCACGATAATGAATATGCCAGAGGTACTTTAAGCAATACAAGCAAAAGGTGGGGAAGATAAGAGAAAATAAAGTAAACGTGATGGAAACTCAATTTTGAAATTGCTTCAAGTTGGGAATAATCAGGTCTTTCTTTTTGTCACACAACTTCTCGGAGGAAGTGGGAAAAATGGGGTCTAAAACTGTTTGTATTTTTTTTAGGAATGTACTTCTCAAGTGGCTAATATTACGTCACAAATATTCCTTTTATTTGAATGCATGCACTAGTTACTAACCATCCCCATGTCAGAACTTACAGCCTTGGGAAGGTTTTCCAATCATTGTTCTACAAGTTTTCAGAGACGTAAAAGAAAGACAGTAATCTCTTCCTACCCCAACGCCCCTAACATTCTTGTAGATATGTTATACGTATAGAAAAATCAAAAACAGACATTCAGTAATTAGTATTGTGCAATTAAATTTGCGAGCTGTTGGTTTACATGACGCATAATTGATTCTGCAATGATATACGCCTAAAATATTCTGTCAAAAGTAATCACAAAACTTACCTAATCGAGTAAATCTTTTTCTATATCACGGTTATCTCCTTCCAATCTGCCCGAATCCAATACTTTAAATTTGTTGACGGCAAATTGTACTCGCCTGATTATGCAACTTCAACATGAAATTTACAAGACAGTACATAAATGCGCATTGGTGTTAAGAAAAAGGTAACAGATGTCCAGGCAAAGTGGATTCGAATGCCTGTCGCTCAGTTTTATGCAGAACAGCTGGCTATGTCAACGAATCGATTCATGCATATTAGAATCTGGATAAATCTCTTGTGATGCAACGTTTTGAACATGTATTGTGTATGCTGTGAATATTTGAGTAGTATCCAAATCACAGTGTGCAATATGTAGCTCTATTAAAATATATCTGTTCATAGAACCGATATTTTTAGAATGTTTTAGGTTTTTCATGACAACACGGACGTTTCAGTTAGAAAGTTAATGGTCCGTTTGAAGTATTAACGAATAACAAGGCTGTCGTGTACTGGGTTTGGTTGTAGTCCACAATATTTATTTATTTAATTATTTAAAATATCCCACTCTACATGTTCAAAGCATGTCACGTAAGTGCAACTTCAGCACTCGTGTTATTAAAACGAACATCATGTGGTATAAGACCAGTTGTCCCATATAGCAGACATGTGGCATCTACAGTGGTCCTATTCTACAGATAATACACGGGGTCAAATATTGACACCACAGAGTGTTAATTTAACACCACATTTATCACAGTGTTTGCGAAAATAATGCTCGTTGAAAGATTTTTGAAAAAAAATTTTTTTGAGGAATTTCGGAAATTTCAAAGCTGAGTGACTGTTACTTTAACATATTTTATGGAAGAGTTTTACGGAAGAAGCCGTGGGTTACATTAATTCTCCTTGACAAAAGATTTCGCACCACCTAAATATGTATTCTAATTTTCAATGGAATTTCACGATCCATTTTGAAGTTCTGAATGTAAAATCTTATCAACAAATCTTGTTATTTCACCTTTACTCTCTTTTCTCTCCATTTTCCTTCTTTTTTTTTGGCTGAACTAAGAAATGAACAACACGAAGTGGAAGTATATGGAACATTTTTTCTTTCAGTTTATTTGACATTTGATTCTTTTTATTATTTACATGATTATTTTTAGTTGGAAATAAATACAACTGCATCAATTTCTTACACTATCGGTCTTTACATAAATAGTTTTTCAATATATACATATATTCAAAGCAATCTCTTACAGAGCAAATGATCAGACCATCAAAAGTTACTTTCTTTTTTAGACACGTATACATGTGGATATGTACGTGAACATGTCCCAAACTCAGCGGAACCATCGTCACTTTGATCGGTTATATGACGGGGTGAATTTGATTTATATCTATACAAGAACAAAGCCACTTGCGTCCAACTGCAAAACATAATCATAGCGACGCGTCTCCAGTGGCACATCCATGTTAACCCCCCCAATAATAAATAAATACAATGTGCCAATTGTCTTGAGACCTCGACCGCTGGACACGCCGCTGGATGGGCCCCTTTCCTTCCACCCCGCCTCGTAGAAGGTGTAATTAAACAACTTTCAATTCTCTACCACATAGAAACACTAGAAATGTTTACCACTGCAAATCAGTCGCTTCGCATCTTCTTTTTAAGACAAAATCGGCTGCAATAGTCACATGTTGAAATCATATACAGCAAGAGGAGACGAACGTAAAGGATAATCAATGAAATTAATCTTCACTGAAGCAAATAGGCAAGACTGTTGCGAGAGGCAAATAAGCTATTCGTCATGCTTTCTACCGAGTACCCCAAAAGATGTTCATTACAAAAGAAAGAGACAATTGTAAAAGCCCGCAAAAAGTTCCCAGGATGATTTCTCTATCTTTTATTTCAATGTTTATTAATTTGGAAACGGTAAGAGCCTCACGGACTGATGAAGTTGTTTTCAGCACTGTAATTCTTCCAGGAACTCAAACATTTGTGTAAAACATTGGAATAATTCCAATATGTCAGTTATGAGCCAAATTCGTCCACGCTCCTTGCTTTGGCAACGCGAGGTCGTCCAATTTTTTCGTTTACGTACACATGACCTTCTGACCTTTCTTCACCTTCCTTCCATGGCCATGGCATCAGAGTTGTCGGATCCGAATCCCCTTGGCAACAGGTTCCCGAATTTGGAACTGAGGTCCCTCTCTGGAACTTGTGGCGCCTAGTATCCGTTGAATGACGCGCCAAGTTTGTTGGTGAATGTTGGCCGAGGATTTGTAGCTCCAACTCGTCACGGCGTGTCGTACTGCTCTGAGGATCAGACCTACGTGAGAGTGTCCCAGAACCTGAGCAACTTGGTCTGTTGCATGCCTTGTTTTTGCTGGGGATTAGAGGTCGCAGCTTGATGTTGTCTGGTTTAGGTTTTAGCGGAGGTTTCTGTTTGAAGGTGCGCTTGTGATGAGTTTCGCCCGCAACTGAGGCTGCTGCCTTGTTCTCAAGTTCTTTACTTCGGAAGGAGAATCGGAGTCGATAGGGCATGTGGTTGCCTCGATTGCTGCGCCTTTTTTCTTTCAGTTTGATGATGGAGTCATTCACATAGCCATTTGGGGCACTGTTGAGCTCCTCCAGGTTGGTGACTGGGCGGAACAGGAACGGTTCCCAGACTTCGTCCGGCCCAGGGGCAGAACGCCTCCAGAGCGGCTCTCGACCAAGGAGTTCATAAGGGTCAGAGTATTCGGTGTCGTCGCGGTAGCGCGTCACGTTAAGATAGAATGGTGAGGGTGGTGGTGATTCCCCGACTTGGGAATCCACTGTGAGAGGGGGCGCCGTGGGCAGTACAGACGGTCTACTTTGAGGTGAGTCGTGGAGAAGCACCGCAGTACTTGACTCGAAGTTGTCCATAACACCCAAAGTTGCCCCCACCGATGTCTCCGAAACAACTTCTTTCCCAGGTTGAGCTAAAAACGAAAATGAATTATTTCTGTCAATTCACCAGCGTTATAATTAACTTTCAAAGACATACGAAGCTTTACACAAAAGTGAATATTGAAAGTAGACTCTCAAGAGCAGACAGCTGAATTCTTGATAAGAAAACGTTGACGTCAACAAATGATTAAATGCTCAAACTCGTTGAAACAATTGTAAAACAACTAAGCCAGTTAGTCGAAGAGCCCAGGATGGAATTAACGTTGTTGGAACCCCTGGGCCGAGAACATATTAATTACATTATCAATGTATAACGTAAAGTCAAATATTGCACTATTGCATCCTTGATCATTATTTGCTTCACAATAACAAAAAAATGTGTTTTTTATTTGTGGGAGGCTCCCGAAATGTGGAGGGCCGTGACACAAGCACGCCACTGCACAAACTTATCCTTCCTACTTGTTACATGATATAAAAATGGCGACAGTCTGTTGTCGGAAGTATTTTAAGCCAAACTGTCCACTGAACCGTTAAGAATCAATTCCATGGACTTTAGAGCCTTGTTTAAAGTGAATCACGAGCTCCTTGTTGTGTAACACGTCTAGTTGCTTCGGAATACACTTTCAGGATGAAGTACACGTGCCATTCCATCACCCTTATAAACCATTTGGGGCATTTTACGAACATCTGAAAATGAGTCCGGAGACCCCCCATATTAGCAAGACAGCAGACTTTGCAATGCCATGCACAATTCCGCGTCGAGAGTCGGCGTATATCACACATGCCAAAGGCCAGTCAACTGTCAAATCCAATTCATGTTCCAATGTACGAATCTTATGGACGTGCGAATCCCAACCGAAAATAACACTGCCCTTGTAGGGGACATACGACTGACTTTGTAATGACTTTGCTCCCCAGTGACAACACTAATTTTAGAGCTGTCATCATTAATTAGGGAGCAAATCCTGTTAAGCAACGAAATTAATGCACAAGGTCATTCAACTGGATGATAAAATGGTGAATGTAGGCCATGAGCGCTTGCATCTACTACCAGTTTCACTGAAAATGACGGCAAACATCTCTCAAATGTACTCTTACATTTAAAAATACCTCTGAAAGAAAAAAATGTTCGATGTGTGCCTGTACTTTTTAGTTCATTCTTTACTTTGTTCCGTTTAAGCGTGATCAGATATCACAGATGAACGCCACTCAGCAGGTGATTGTAAATGCTACCGCGACTGAGGCCGAATGCTGCAGAAATGGGTCGGTTCCTCAATGTTGCACATCCAGCGACGAAAAAATTGGCAGGGGCGTAGCGAAGAACTCTCTTTTTTGGGGGGGTTGTCAGAGTC
>NW_019091389.1:1384321-1438785 GCF_001949145.1 Acanthaster planci | reverse complement strand
TCCCAATTTCCGGAACAAATTTACATCACTGACCAATATGGATTCATTTGCCGACCGGAACTCTATTTGCCGACTGGAATTAATTATTCGGGGGATGCCACCCCCCCCCACTTACACATACCTCTGAGAACAGGTATTGATACAAAATACCAAACAATGTCTCACCAGAAATCTGTTGGTTTTCCAATCCGTCATCAGTGTCGGAATCGGTACCAATTTCTTCGCAGTAGTCAGAATCGCTGTCAGTATGAGAAAAACAATAAGCACCTCCCTTATAGATGGGTAAAAATAGTTGTTATTGCGCGGTCCGTCTAGTTATCTATGGGGATTTTACATTTGGCCGTTCTGTCACGTTCGATAATTTTTGGAAGAATGATTTCTAAATAAACCAACCCAAGAAACACTCATGTCGGACTTTTTCCTTTTTCCTGCTCAAGCAATATTTGGGAAAAGTCACCTAATTTCACTGACGACCTTTCACTTTCGGCAATATCTTTTCTAGGTCTCCTTGTTCGAGCACCTTTGTTTTTATTTCCTGCGCTTAAGTGAAACCGAGATTGTACAACGTTGCAAAGATTTACCTACTTACAGTCGATGGATTCTAAATTCAGTCAAGTTGACCTGACCCAGTTCTTGTCACCAAAGGTTAGACTAGAATCTTATATAACAGCAGATTATTTGTTTTAAGTTCACGTCCTCATAAATTCTAAAATGCTTAAATATTTTGGCAGTTTTAATTTCGCTTTTACCAAAAGACCACTATAGAATGTAACTCCGTAAATGTTCATCTTTACCACATTGGACTGTTCTTCATGTATTTTAACCCTAAAAAAGCCGGGTAATTTTGGCCCATCTCACAGCTGGGGGCGTATTCCTCCGCCCCCCCCCCCCGAACTTGGCTGTGCGCCACACCCGATGTTTTTAAAGACTTTCCGTACGTGAACAGACACTCCTTAACAGTACGAATGTGAGGTTTGAACTTAATCGAACATACGGTTTTGTTGTAACGGTCATTTGAAGTTCACGGCTACATTCGTTCCAGTACGTATGCATTGAGTACAGCACTGACAAAAACATTTTTGGCTGACCCCTCTCGGGAAAAATACGCGCTTCGCGAGAAGAGTCTGATAGATTTTTGCAAAAATGGAGTCAAAATGTCCCAAAAGAGTTACTGTAAAACTCCTAAAGGCTCAACTCCTCAAAAAATTCACTGCAGCGATATCGGAAAAATGTCGCAGGGAGGGGGATTCATAGGGTTAAATTGAAGTGATAGGTCAATTTTAGCAGAATATTTCTCTCTTAGGTTGGGTAATTTTTCAGTTTCTATAAATTAATATGCCAGCAAACATCTTACAAAAGGCCTCTTTTATGAATTGAGATTTAAGAAGTAACGGAAAGAAAAATTATTACAAATTCTAAAAGTTTTGCACGTTATTTTTAATATCCAGTGGTTCCGGGAACCCGCCATCAGGGGGCAACTTTCAGACTCTATAACTTGGTGTCAATTAAATGTAACAAGAATTTGTAATAATTTTTCTCTCCGTAAATTCTTAAATCTCAATTCATAAAAAAGGCCTTTCGTAAGATGTCTGCTAGCATATTAATTTATAGAAACTGAAAAATTCTGTGTTCTGTGTTCGAAACTAACTAAACAAAACGTGAGGCATAGGTGATGTTCGATTAATTCATGGCGGCCAATTTCAGGTAACCTTGCTGGATCTGAGCCGCATTACATTTTTCCCCTGCTTCTTTCTCAAGCAAAACGTTAATTAAGCTTGATAGGACTGATGTGGACCACTTCACGACCATACCTGCAGGCGTATTTCCCTGTTACAGTCACATGAGCTTAATAGGTGACCCAACCCAACAAATGAGCCGGAAGTAGACAACGCCTATTTTGGGTCATTGAAAAGAATCTTGCTCAATGGAAATCAATGAAAGCCGCAACATTTTTATTACACACGTCTCCAGTTTCATCAGGATTCCAGGCTAAGCGATGCATCTAAGGAATGAATTCGGTTTGACGGAATAGAATAAAATTGATGGAAAATGACCCTAGGACTCATTTTCTAAGGTCCAGTCACGTTTGACCATCAACTTGCACCACTTTTACAGTTCATCATTTTTACCGGCAACAAAAAGATATAAATGAGGCATGAAGGATAAAAAGCAGGGGCCAATGTGTCCTCAAAAAGGAGATAATTTTATTTTTGAAAAGAAATTATGAAAGAAAGACGATTCGGTCTATTTTATTTTCCTTCTTTCAAAAAACTGTATGAAAAGCACAAGCGGAGCCTCATCCCTCAGAATGGCCATAAAAGGTTACATGAAATATTTCCGAATTTTGTGGACCCCGAACAAAATCAAGTTTGGCCTTTTAATCCAAAAAAGGTCATCTTGTGCTACCTTGTATCCCATGCATATATTGACTATACCTCTCGGTACACTGGCGATATTAGGACATAGATACGGTCGTGATATTGAATACGATCCCTTCGTTTCTTTCCCTTTCGCGGAAAGCTTTCGATCAAGTCTGCGCACAAAAATCAGCTGTTTACTAAGTGAGTGCTGACGAACAAATGCGCCACAGGATCACTAACAGTGGCAGAAATTGAATGCAAACATACACTTCCGAAGCATCAGTTCTCAGCAATAGCGGCAGCAAGAAAGAAGAAAAACCTGCCAGGATCCGTAGATGTATTTGCAATTTGATGTGCTATCCCTTATGCATGTAGATAAATCAAAAGTATGCACACCTGTACCTCAAAAAATTGTCGGACGGCTACGGTGAAGTAAATAGTATGTGTGCAGCCTATTACAATGTGCAACGAGCCACAAATTTGCACAGCCCCACGTCTAATATGGGCAACATGTGGCATGGCGTATCCATACTGCACCCTGGAGGCGCGTGAAGACTTAAAATTATGTAGGGATCTGCACTGTTTTGATCACTGTCAAATACATTGTATTGAGAAGTGAAAATGTTCATTAGTTGGTACATTTCTCATGGAATTCAAAACATCAACACTTCAGACTTTCCAACATAGTCTGTTTCACTGGACCCAAATAATAAAGGTTTGGCTTCCTTTTAATTTGTACGTCATGGGGATATAAGCCCACGATCTCTGATTAGAAATTCGGCACGTTAGTCCATAGTGACCGGAACTTTGATAAGTGGCTTAAGTGCAATGAAAAGACTGCCTAAACATAGATTTTGTAATCGATAGGAATTCACCTCTCTATACTAATG
The DNA here is from genome assembly GCF_001949145.1 of Acanthaster planci. The sequence continues at coordinate 1,435,535 of NW_019091389.1, read as the reverse complement.
ACAGAGAACATTGGTGGACCTATATCCCTAATTCATACACTCTTAGGTTTAACCTGCAGCAAAGAGCCCTAACCAACTTAATTCCTATTGGTCGGGATTGGCAGTCATTGACGTCACACCCCTCCATGAGCACTTACCGCTTGTACTCAACCCTTGTGAGGTTTCTGCGTCTTCGAATGATGCCACAGGCCAGACAAGCAAACCCCAGCACGACCCAGATAGCTATGAAGAGGGCGAGTACAGCAACCACGTACGCTGAACAAAGTAGTAAAATTAGACGGGTTTAAACTATTAGATTTGGGCGAGACGGAAGGCCCTTGAGACCGGCAGACATGCAGTGGCCCAACCTCTAAATAAGGGTTACGAGTCCATAATTACAGCTCCAGGTATAAGGGAAATAAGAATCTCAAAATTATAAATGCACGTTTACTTCACCTTAAAATTGACAGATACTATGACATAATCTTCCGCCTTAATCTCCCTCTTAAAGGTCGGTTCATACTTGGCACGAAATTGTCACAGCAGATCAAATTTCGCACTACTTATTCGCAACAAGTTGAACACAATCAACTCAGGCGAAATTTCGCCCCAATTTTTTCGTGACGTCAATTCCGTGCCGTCTTTGCATTCTCCTGAAGTATGAAGCGGTCTTTAGCCAATAGATTCCATTTGGTTGGAACGATAGCGGACAGCACGCAAGAAGTCCAGACACAAGATGGTTCATGGTGTGTGACATCATACTCCCAAATTGAAACAAAATGGCGTTCAAAAAAATTCGTGTGAAAATCGTTTGGTGCTTTGACTATTTCTTAAAGTTAAACGGATACTTCCATTCCGTGTATTTCATTTACGATCAGCTATTTTGTTAACATCTTTTTTCATAGTCATAAGGAGAAAATACACCAATTGGGCGGAATTTAAGCGAAAGAAGACTCTGTAGCCATGTCAGCGTGCGCGTTTATATTTGATCTCCACGATCGACGGAAGTAGTTGGCGAAGTTGAACGTGATCCAAGTTCGCTGACTGCCTTACCACCACTGTTTGCGTTAGTTGCGCTTAAGTGTTTCTGTATTGTACAAATTATTATCGGGCCTAATTTGAGAATGCTGCTTGAGTCTCTTTACGGAAAATACGCTTGAAAGTGTAACACAAAACATGAGGTAATGACAGATATACTGAAAACGGAGTGGAACCAATTTGTGAGAAGGCGCGATAAAGCAAACTTGCTTTATCGAGGGCGCCCACATTACCCCACACCTGCAATACAAAACAATCTAAGCGGAATTACTTTATTTTATGTAGTCTTATACACCAATTTCATTCTGAAGTGTTGATGGATGGCTACAGTTTGAGGATTGATGACTACTCACCAGGACAGGGACAAGAGCCATCAGTGCTGTCGCAGATACAGCCGACTCTCACGGCTACACTACATATCCCTCCGCATGGTACTGTGGGTTTGCCGCCTGGTGGATTGGTGATATCACCTTCTTCCTTGAGTGTACACTCGCCTGTCACATAGTGGCAAGGTTCTTCTCCTGGGCACGGTGGACAATTGGCGTCACAGTTATAGCCGAACTTACCAGGATTGCATCTCTCACGGCAGAAATCTCCTTGGTAGCCACTTGGGCAGATACACTCCCGTATAACCGGATGGCATGTGTGACCACGGTCGCAAGGGCGCCGGTCTGTGCAGGGCGTAGCAAAACTGCGAGGTGTTGGCTGGTTCCCTGTCAAGGAAACCCACAGATGTGGACAAACAATGAAAGAAAAAAATCAAATCAAAATTAAAACGAAAAGAAAGGAAAATGCAATTAAGTGCTGAATGACGCTCCACGTTTCGTAGCTGATGGGCAACACCCGTCACTTTTTTAACCACCCTCGTTGCCACAAAATAATTATTTGTAATTATCGTTCTGACTGTATGAGAAACACTGATTAAAAGGCAGTTTGGAAAATTGCTGTTTAATTTAATTAAAAGCGTAATGTTTAGACCTTTTTCCGGTAAATTTACTTGAAATTACCTGGTAGCTATGGGAACCAACAATTTCCCGTAAAGGTTCGGGCAAAAAAGAGTATTAAAGATAACGGTTTGCCGCAAAATTCGTATAACTCGCCCTTGAGGTCTGTAATTACGGTGACCGTACGTTTACAGGAAATCATTGACGCCGACAACTGCCAGGTAATCTCCCGTAAATTTACGGGAATTCTTTTCCAGTGATACACTAAATGGTGTGAAGCATTATTAAAATAATGTCTCACACCATTTGGTATAGGCCCTATCACTGTAAAAGATAAAAAGAGAAAGATATAATGCTTTGACCTGAATGAGTAGACCACGGTGATTCTATGATACATGTACATGTATTTTTTATTGACAAGTCATTACAAATACCTTTAATGCACGAGACTTGTGGCTCGCCTATATAACAAGGTTTCCAGGTCACTGACCCCTCACTTTGGTTTTCTATGCACCAGGTTGAGTCTCTTAGACCGCCTGGATTACGGCAGTAATTATGGCCTTCCAGAGCTAGCCATTCAGTGTCCGAGATGGGGTCGAGGTTGAGGGCGCTCATGGAATCTCGATTCCAATCGGAGCATTTGCCACCGGCAGCAGTGATGTTTACATGACCTTTGTAGTCTCTACCGTCAGTCCTCGTAAAACATTCGCTGTCTATCAGCAATTGGACAAATGGAATGAAACGTCGATAAGCATGCATATTCTTTTTGTACAATGTACTGAAACATTGCTCGGCAATATTGACATTACTGAGCATAGTGAGCAATGTCAAATTTTGCTAAAAAAATGGATTTTTGGGTAGTTCAAAAAGCGTGGAGACAATTTACCCTCCTGGATAAAAATTTTATCCAACTTCTAATTGTGTTAAGTTTTTCTTTATTTTTTACTTTCTCCAGTCAAAAACATAATGACAATTTACAACAAGAAAACAAACTTACTTTCCTGTATTTCGCAAACGTAAGAAAAGTTTCGATTGCAATCCTTGTTGCTCCAGCGTGCACCAGAGTCGATCTCTGCACATTTTTTACGGCCGCTAAGGTTGGTCGGTTCTCCAGGCCTCCATACATCGTTCGTCAGTGTTGAACCGTCTACCCATTTCCAGACGCCAGAGGGCGTCTCGTGGTATAATCCTGATAACAGTGATCAAAGGCACTGTCTCGTGAATATGCAAGTTGCCTAATGGTATTAATTTGCCTTCGCTACAAATAAGTTGCGTATAGTGTAAATCTTACCAATAAACTAACGTGAAAATGTGAAACGGAAGCCCCATTATAGACTAATGAGCCCCCCCCCCAAAAAAAGCAAAAGAGAAAAAAAGGCCACAAATAATGTTGCTTGGCAATCAGACCTCATCCACCTACTGTAGAGACTCCACGACAGTTGAGAAGAAATCTATCATAGCAGTATAATAGGTCAATAACTGGATAAAATCCATTGCGCCAGTAAAAGCGGACATGACGAGATTAATTTCCAAAAATTACTAAATAATTTTCCTAGTTTGAATCAAATTTCTTGAGTACTCCACGACAACTGGCACACACTTTTCAAAGACATAATGCCTTATTTTCATCGTTAAAAATATTAACTGGTATGCCAGTAACACGATAGGGGATGTGAAAATGGAATAAAATTCCCTTTGTTGTGGTTAGTTTTAGTGACCCCTAAAATGAACGTTTTAATCCTGACAAATGATGGCGTTATGCGTTTTGAGAACCCACAATAATAGTCAGGCACCCTTTAGGACGTCTGGAACGGCGAGGACATTGGACAGGCACAATTGCCGTGCCCGCGAAATGCTCGCAGGCTGCAGCAACAAATCTGGTCGGCATGATCTCTAAACTCACCCCAAAATAGAACTGAATTTTCCGAGCTCGACACAAGCAAGCATTGACACGCTAGCAGCGCGCGACGATGTCTCCTGAAATGTACGCCACTGATAATATGCAAAGTGTCTAGGTTAATGAAATACCTCTCAGGGTGGGGCTGTTTTGCCAAAAAATGTTTTTTGTTCTCCCATTATTTAATTAAAACGACAACTTTTACATTCTGCATATTGTTTAAAAAGTTAAAATTTTTTAAATATAATTAATAAAAACCACTTTAAATTCGCCAAAAAGCTACACCTAACGGTATCATTTACCTATCCAAAGATCTGTTACTCTAGGTTGAACCCTCTCCAGGAGTAACTGACTTTCTTTCCTTGGTTCCTCGTTGGTCACAGCTAGGTCTCCACCCGGTGCTCTCCGACATTCAGCACGGGCCATGCTCCACGGTACCGGCCGCTGGGTCACATATCGGTAGCAGTTGCCACTGAAGTCAAGAACAAAACCTCGTGGACACTGGGCTGGAAGAAAAGGCATATCATTTTCAAAGGAGGGGAACGTTACGACTTCTCCACTTACCGACATTGTCCAGTTTCTTGTCAAATACCCTTAGGGCGTATGTCTTATTATATCGCCAAATGGTCTGTCGGCTGGGGGCTTCACGGCTTGTTCTTTGCATACAGAAGTCATCGTACCTCTGTTCTGAGTCGGCCATTCTGCAACAAATTTGGCTAACCCCAGACCGTAGGAGTTCTTGCCAGCCGGACCTGTCCAATTCATGAGAACGATCACTCGGAAGTTTTGACGAGGTATGAGGGGGTGTCCTTGTTTCCTGCCCTTTCAGCCAAGCAAATGCAGTTGGGGGGGAAATGGGTGGAACGGGACAGGTGCAGCGGAACATAGCAGAGAGGCACTATTTTCTTCATGTACAGTTTTGCCTGAGAGCAAGTTTGGACGGGGGTCATATTGTATCTTCCTTAGTGGGTGTGGCAATAGATCGTTGTCAAGAAGCTGTGATATGACATTTTGTATTTCTGCATGATACCATACTGATTACATCTTGTATCAGGCGAATCGTTTATCTGCTTTCGTTCAGCATTCGAACTGTAACTCCTTCCATTTCCATAAATTCAAAACTGTCCTGTTATATTTTCGAACCCTTTTTAGATGATTTTCAGACAGGCCTATATTCGTTAATTTCTGGAAATATTACTACTGTATAAATCGTCTTCGTATTCTGTGTTTCCCAAAAAGCCACAAAAGAAAGAAAAAGGTTGCGATTCATAGCCTGCTGCCGCGAACGCCTTTATTGGCTGGTTTTTAAAGGCCTCGTTCGGAATAACAGTGGCAATGATTCAAATGTGCAATTTTTTTCACCTTGTGCATGAATGCAAATGTGCAGACAGTTTATATACTATCACACTGCATAGTCGAAACAAGATTGTGTCTTCACCGCTGAATGTTGATTCTGCTACCAAATTTCGTGAAAAAATCTAAGGAAAAATGTAAGCCCTGATAAAACAAGTCAGTAAACGCAATCCTTTCGGGCGGTGATAAATTGAACAGCACGCTATCAAGTGCTATGAGGGTGCCGCGATAAAAGACAGGAATTTACTGGTCGCAGTAACTTGGTTGAAAGACTTAAACCACAAATTTCGAATCACTGATGAAGAAAAATGATTTATCACCATGCATAACTACTAATGTACACTCATCAGCCGACAAAAAATATACATATAAGTAAAATTTCTGTAATTGTTTCAAGCTACTTACGTCTTAGACTCTTTTTGTATAGTATAGCTAAAAGCCCCAGAGGACTAACATTCAAACAGTCTTCATACTCACAGCGAGTTTTACACAGAGAATCCAAGGGCTCGGAACAGTCCCTTAACTCTAGGGTTCCATTAGTCAAGTTAACGGCAACACAGGCCTGCTTAAACAGGGTCGATGAAGATGAGGAGATACCGCTGGAGAGAGTTTGTGGCATGAATGAAGCCAAAACATCTGTGGAGGTGAACTGTGATCCATCGACCCATACCATGGACTTGACAAAAGGAGCCTCCCTCAATCCTGTCAAAACAGAATACCACAGTCATTATTCTAACAACGTAGCAGTAACACTTTGTTAATCAAGCTTCGAATGCTCAAATGGAAAACGTATTTTTAAAATTTCAATTGCAACTTCTTGTAGGCTTAAAGTTTGGAATTGAATTGACGAAGCAGCAATGTTCTGATACATAATTAGGATGAAATTTCTTGGAGGCACACATTATTTCACGGGGGCATGAAAAACAAATGTATTGCTGCTTGTATACACATAGGCTGCGTACATTTTGAAATTTCAAACTTGATGGGGGAACCTGGGACATGGAGTTCCGATGAGGTAGTTATATAGGCCACTGCTGATACTGAAATCCTTGTTAGAAATGACCTATTTGAATATGCACACTATGTGCATGCACATTTTAACTAATTGAAATGAGATGATACATGCGTACACTAAATAATTGTTGCCTGCGGTGTAGGGGTCCATGGCGTTTTGTACACCTGAGGGGGCAAATGACACTCGAGGCGAATTTGCCTCCATGGATTCTGTCACTGCAGCCAACAATTGTTTTGGTTTACCACAGTCATAAATTTCACTAGAACAGTCTTTCATGAGTAATGTGTGCATATGTTACTGCAAGAGAAATTATTACCTTTGACTAATTGAAACACGTGAACAGTGAATTAGATATTAAATTTAAAAAAAAATTATTGATTATGATATCCTTTTTTCCGGGGGGGCTAAAGAAGTCTTTGACTTATAAAAAACTGTTTTAACAGATACACCTTCCGATAAAGCACTGGGTTTTTCTCGACTGCTTGAATTTCAAGACATTATTTACACCACATTCCTTTGAAAAGTATTGACAAGATTATAGAACAGACGAAGGGAGACGATATTAGCATTCTATATAAACAACTATGGCGATTGCAGCAGAAACAGTGATCAGAGCATACTCGTATTCCACGAGCAGAGCTGGATGCCCGAACAGAAACTCGTAAGTATTTGTCATGGTCAGAGTGGAGAGAATAGCACATGCGAACAAAGAGTGTTTCAGTGTCCCCACACAGAGCACATCGACAATCATTGGCGCGTAGTACGACCGCGGCTATCAACCTTCATACTCAAGATTACACAATTACAACGCAGTAGACACGACACATCAGCTTTGGGAAAGATTACATTTATCCATCGCCTTTCTTAATATTTATGGAAATTTTACGCAACGGAACTGAAAACGAGGCTATAAGGGACTCCACGGAGCTGGCGACCATGACGAAGCGTTGTTCAGTGCCCTGTTGTAGGAATCACGAACGAAGACCATCGCCAGAAATTAGCTTTCATCGATTTCCAAAGAACAATATCCTACGGAAAAACTTGATTGTTAAGATCAAACGAGACGAGGGGACACTATTCAAGGTAGATTTTGACTTTGAAACGACTTCTTTGGGCACTTAAGTTGTTCGTATAAAAAATCATAATCACTGCCCCTACACCGTACACGTTATTGCACTTTGGAGCAGTTCGATTGATCCAGTCTTTTCCTTCGTCCTCCGTGATTGATTGCGCCCAGCATAAATGAAATAACGTCTGTAATTTTCGAATTAGCATCTATAGAATAAACCTTTTCAATGCGAACGTCGAAAAGGTTTATTTTGAACTTCGAAAGGAAACATCCCAGTCGTTAAAGGTAAACCGCTGAATGACAAAAAAGTCTTCACACTGCTCGATCGTGGCGACAACCGGCCGTTTAGGCCTAGACATAAATGGTGCATGCATGCAACGTCAACAAAAGGTCCCAGATAAAATCCCATTAATAAACTGCTTATTCTTCAGATTATGAATGTAGGCTTCTGAAAAATACGTGAAGCCTTTACCAAATTATTGCTCTCCACTGCTTTTGGAGCCCTTTTTGACGTAATCCTCCACAAACCCGAAGGTTATCTTGGGAACCACGGAAGATCCCTTCTGTTTGCAGCCATCGTGACATACGAGTCCCCTACAGCCTCGTTTTCAGTTGCCGCGAATAAAATTTGCATAAATATAAAGAAAGGACCATACATGTTTGCTTGTAGCACATCACGTGATCAATTCGCGACCAATAAAAATTCACTCTCTATGACCGTGGCATAACAAACAATAGTGTATCAGCGTAAGCACTACTGGATTTATCCGAACGCTGATAACGGTCCAACATTGCAATGGAGACCCACGGGGTCATTTCTGTTCCTGATGGAAGAAATCGGTGTAACAGATTATTCCTACACTAACTGCATCACTTAATCAGATTGTCTGTTCCATATGTCACTTTGTATACCAAATCGTACAGAAGAGCCAGCCACGCAGTTACAAGACTTCATAGCAGAGCTGTTGAAACGAGGGTTATAATGCGGAATATAGCTGTAATACAACGTTAACAGTGGTCCACTTTACCAATTTTCCACGTGTGGGGACGAATACAAACCTCCCCCCATTGTGGACTTGATTCTACGCCCTTAATTAAGTGATTTGCAATTTGTAAATGAACAATCCAAAGATATTATACATGTGTAATTAGACTTCGCCTTGGACTGTAACATAGTGGAATAAAACGATTTTAGTCAGAAATATTTCTATACCAGTTCTCATCTGACCACAATAATTCCATCCTCATTTTTAAAAACATTTTTACTAGCAGAAAGTGTGTGAGAGTTACTTTGTCATTCACTAATAACTTTCTCCTCTAAAACCTGAACACGACACAGATTTTGCCGTCATGACTTAAATACCGCTTTGAAAATTTCACTTGACGAAAGAATCATTAGAGAAGACTTACTAGGTCAGTGGAACTAGAAAATCAGTTTTCAGTTTGATATTGGTAATTTGTAGACAACATAATTACTGTCTGAACATTCCTCTCCATTGTCTAGATATTCCTCCTATGCATCAGTGTTACGCTTCTCATTTTCTGTTGACGTTTTGTAGGTTTACTTTTTACTGCCGTTGTGACAGTAAAAAGATGGCTCTTCATTGGTAACCTTACCTATCCACAGCATGCTGATCTGCCAATTGCGACCCAATGAAATTAAAAGATCAAATTCCTCAATGGAATCGACGATTGCGAGATCCGATCGGTTATCTCTCTGGCACGTCTTGCGTGATTCCGTCCAAGACGAATCTGACGAGACCAGCTTCCAGCACCCTGTTAAACGGTTTCTTGAGTAGCCATGTGGACATACTGAGAAAAAGAGAAGAGATGAAAGAAACCATTTGAAACAAACGTGATGTGTAGGCCTAAACCCTAAACAAATGTTTCAAGAATGAAATCGTCTGCAGCCTACTACAAAAATTGCACGGCACACTTCAGATAATAGAGGCCTAATCAATACTTTGCCAAGTATATACAAAGGACACCTGAATCGGGAGAGAGGGGCAACCGGGACCATACCCCCAAGGGACAGTTCAAAGTTAATTTTGGAAGACTATGATTATTGCAGCTTTGAGCCGGGGTGAAGAGAATCATTAAAAACCTTTATAAGGCTAGAAATTTTACTGTAGCATTTCATATTCGTATTTTGTCAATGACAGACCATCCGAAACAGCGGATATTAGCCAACTGCTAAAAATGCAAAACAACAACAACAAGAAGAACAAAACAAAACAAAAAACACCACCTGGCCTTCATAACAACGCCAATTCCTGTCTCAGTATGCCTATATAAGGCGAACTTTCAGTGGCATATCCAGCTGTAAAGGGGCGGGGTAAGTTGCCCCCCCCCCTTGTTTAAGAAATTGAAAGTGCTGACACTTTCAAAACGGTACCATCATATCTCTTGAGAGGGACATTTCGTTTACGGGTGAAACAAAATGTAGATTCGTTTTCAGCAAAATATTCTGTCCCTGGGACCCCAACACGGATAGGCCACAGTGAACTTAATGACTTTGGAGGATTTCCTATCTACATCACAAGTTTTTAATCGTTTGTGTGACTTTTTCTCAACAGCATGTTGAAAATCCTGAAAGTCGAGATAAGGATAACAACTTTGATGTGTCCATCGTAAATATAAAACTCGTGAGTGCAATGGCATACAAACTTCGTTTCGAAGAAGTTAAATACCCTGCTATGCCTGCTGCTACATGGGCGCCATAGGCCTACACTCTTGTCCAGAGTCAATCAACTTGTATGGCTATTGGTTACAAAGAGTAACATACTCTTTTCATTCTCAAACAGAACAAACCCCTTATCTTTTTCTACACAGCAATCTCCAGTGAGTCTCACCTGGCACGCATCTACTATGCATTAGCTCCCATCCATCACAACATCGGGGCCTGAGATTTAAAACAGAAATAAATTATTGCCAAAATTGGGTGATTCATGTGGCCCACCTTTGAAATGGATGAATCACGTTTAAGTTAAATTGTACAATCGACAAATCCCAACCCCCATGTAGTAAATAACACGTGCATTGCATCCTAAAAGTGGCCAGGGGTTACATAAAAATGAGACTTGAACGGGGAATTTGGTGTTGTCCTCGGGAATCCAGAGCACCACATCACGAACCACAACACAGCGGCGTATGTTCGACCGTAACACTCTTCATTTGGCCTATAATACAATTAACAAATAAATAGTGGCTGATGACAGTGAGGTGTTACATGGCTCTGGCAATACTGATAACGGTTTTTGTTTATACAATTTTGTTATGCGTGTTTTAGAGAGACTACTCATGGGTATAGGTGCTTATGTTGGCTGAACGCCGGCATGCACGCGGATATTGTTCTCCCCTTTGTATAGGGCCTATATCGTGATTAGTGCTCAGTTGCCTACCCCCAAATTTATTGTCAACATGATTAAATAATTATTGCCACCAAACTTTCCTTCAGAAAAATGGGACAACAAAAAAGCAACTGCAGCATTTGCTTCAGTCCTACATGTCAATGTATTTTTGCATTAGAGTACAATGACAAGTCAGCCGGTAACTATGAGAGTACAGTCATGCCCATCCCCGCAAAGCCATCTCTTAACCATCAAGACAATTGAAAACAACACTTGCCATCATCCCAGAAGGTGTGGCTCACGACTTTTTGACTGACGGCCAATTCTCACTGTTCGTCCCAAACACATGTTATTAATTTCCGTACAACATTATCTCAAAAAAGAAAGAAAATGGATTGGAAAAATGCGCCATCATCACTTTCTGTTAGGCTGCTATTTTGCGTGACAACATTGAACAGACACGAGTGGAGCAATATCGAAGGAGAGCGTCCCTTGGCGGGCGTGAGTGGATGGTATACCAAGTGTTCGTAATTTCCTCCCCATGGGCCCAGCAGCACTGACTAAGTTTCTCCTACCCTGCATTTAACAACCTCTGCTTCAGGCCGTATCTCAAGCGATGCCGGTCACACACGACAACGTGGCTGTGGCACGCACTAGTCATGTTCATGCCTGCAGACGCCACGGAAGGATGTCTCAGGGCGCGCGTCGCAGTACAGCCAAGAAAAACAAATAATGTGGAAAATGTGTTCGCAATGAACAACGTTAATGCGATGGTAATCGAAATGAAATACAGACCTGGGGACAAAAATCGGTATTGGCAAACAGAGGTTGGCATAATTATATGCAAGATACCGGCCCTCACTGAATCATTTTCAACTTCGTCGCCAGTGACATTCTTTTGAAAACAGATGAAGTAGCGTCACATCATTTCCCTTCATCCATGATTCACTTTGATATCCCTGTCAACATGTCATGTGTTTTCCTCTGTACAAAGCAGACAAGTGAAATGTCATGACTGTACAGCGCCAGGCTCTTTCTGACAACCGCACAACACGTTGCTGGCATTTTAGAACTGTTCCTACGCATAAATCAAATTAAAAAGACCACCCGCTTTCTTTTTCAAAAGCTAAACCTGTTGGCATTTGCCATCCCTAAGAACCTCAACAAACTTCTCACAAACCTGAAAATGTAACCAGGCATAATATATCACAGCTTTTCATTCTTTCAGACTGAGCCAACGCCCTAACTTTCCGTCACTAATCGTTTAATCTCAAATGGGCCCTCGTGCCTCGCAACCGCAGAGTATACGCTCAAGGAAATCACAATAGCGATCACCCATTAAGGTAATTTCCGACGTAAAGCCTATTTACCGATGACATGTCTCTAAGACAGAGTACATCATGCCCTCCAAGTTTGGCTCTAAGTCGCTTGGGTCTGAGCGAGGTCGGAAAGAAAATGCAGTCAATGGTACCTAATGTGCATACGACAATCGATAGATGTGTAAACTGGGATAACCGTAGCGATAAGTCGAGGGAAAGGATTGCGAATGTTTATTTTGTTATAAGATGGTATTTAAGTCATGGATTCTTTTTTTTGGGGGGGGGATGGGACCATACAGAGTTAGCAGTGGTTGCGTCTCTTGGCAACAACTGCTCTGCTCTGGACTAAAGGTCGTCAGTCACAAAAGGATGACTCAGGAAACTGCCAAGAAACTTGACGCATCCACAGCGTACAACGAACAAGTGACAGACCAAACTTCACCGCTTGTCTGTCAAGTTCCTCATGCATCAAGCTATCATGTGGTGACGTGAACATCTAGTCAAGTAGAGTCATTGTAACTTGGTGACTCGAGTCGAGTCGAGTCATTTATTAGTCAAAATAGTCGAGTCGACTCGAGTGAAGCATTTAGCTCGAGTCAATTCACGTGATCAATATTTGAACGCAAAACGTTAGATAAAACATTTTTAACGTCATTTTACTATTTACCTCTCAGTTTCAATAGACTTCAGGAAACAGTGCAAAAATGTTCGCGTTAAATATATGAAAACCATGAGAAAAACTGCACATAGGCCTATCCACCAGTTCTGCTACATGACTTGTACCGGTACTTTAGGCACTTCACTGAACTTACAAACATTCCTTAGGCCTAATCCATATTTCAGCTCCATGAAAATCTACAGCTTGATAATATTACTTCGGTTGCACCTATCAGACAAACACCGTCTCTGCTCACACAGACGCCATGGGTCGACACTCGAGAGACGCAATAGAAGTAAAGTGACTTTCCTCAGGTCACAACATATATGCCTCTAGCTGCTAGATTCAAACCCGCGGCTTTTTGATCGGGAGTCATAGACCTTTAATCTACCGGGCCAAACGTCCCAGTGTGTTAATATATTCATACAAAAAGGTAATTCAAATTTTATATAATTTTAGAAAAAATTCTCGCAGCACGGGAAATAAGGGCGAAACAGGCAGAGGGCGGGCCGGGACTTGAGCGTGCTGCCGTTTGCCTGTCATGTCACCCTTGCAAGGCGCAAAGGGGAACTTATGCCTTTCATTAATTTGTAAAGAAAACCAAGGTTGTCAACACTTGCAGACAAGTTAGCTTAACTTAATTCGATGAAACTATATTTTGTGCCTACGTGTCATGGAGCACATGGAAATGTTGGCGCTTGTCGTCGTTCGAATAAGTTTTATCCATGTGAGGACTTAAACATTTAAAGCTTTGTAGCCGCGAAATCAGCCCGTCCATGCGCCCTGCCTGTAAGTGTGGCGCGGACAAGCGAGGGCACATCCGTTGCTAAGAGTCGTAGTAGCGTCTTACTCCAACGACTTCAAACGTCGCCGGTTCAAATTTTTAGATGTCGTGGTTTAACTTTTCTAAGGGACCTTTGTGGGTTCTTTGAGTGTAGACCGAACACTGGAACTTTGAAATGAAAGAGCATTTGAGAAAAAAAAAATAAATGAAGCATGTAAGAACGACTGGTTAAAGTATTATTTATAACCATAAAGTTGAAGAGTTCGAAGTTAATAAGAAGACATGTTGTTATATTTGACAGGGAAGTAATACATGACACAAACCACATACTCAGACGCCTATGAGTCTCGTCCCAAGAGGTGTCAATATCATAAGCAGCATCTGCAGTGATAAGACTGGTCCAAGCATACCTCAAGCCTAAATCCTAGTCCCACTGGGCCCATAATGTAGGTCCTGGTCTTGACTCAGTACAGGAAAGGATGCGGTGTACATTCCTGTGTAGAGAAAGCGTTTTGGAGGACGAATTCCAGGCAAAGGCTGTGCCCACAATTCAAAGACTGGAAGTGAACACGACTATGGTATCAGGACCAGATCTCTGTAGCATTAAGCTTCGGTGTTCTGTATACAGGAAGCAATTTAAATTTTCTAACTCCCGAAGATATTTAAACCTTGGCGAAGTATGAACCGGCCTTGATTAAGTGGGTTGCAAATCCTACTAAAATGAAAAACTTCCAATGCAATCGTAGTTCAGTAAAAACTTTGACTACTTTTTGGTCTCAAGAAAACTTAACTTTTCACAGTTTCATCAAATTGTCTGTGCACCGTAATGAGTGATGACTACATTAATGTGTAAAATACTAGCTAAGTCGTAAGTGCAATAGCGTTGCTGGGGTGCATAAAAGTGGACTGCAATGGGATGGAGATTTCAAAGGCAAAAGGTGGACACCGATAAAGCAAAATCTGCACTGTGAAAATTGGTTTAAAAGGGTCAAATTCTGTTTTGGAACAGTCAAACAAAATCGTGACTTCGCGCCTGATAAGTGCAAGACTGTATACAGTCTTGCTTCTTAAGAATTGTATGATACAAACCTATCGTTAGAAGACCATAGTCTTTCATCCAAGAGGTGTGGCGGTGCCATAAAATGCTTAGGATTCCGTTAGAATGCTTCGTCCGATGAAATGCAACAAACTCGACTGCGATGTTTGCTTTATGAGGTCAAATAAACCATGGACACTAGCTAAGTACAAAGACGAACAAAGTAATTGACTGGAGGAGAATTTGAACTTACAGCAGCTGGGACAACGTGCCGGCGCCCTGTACCAACTGAGCTGTCCGACCCTTTAGTTTCGGGTTCACATCCCGCTCTAGGCAATTTCTTCGTTCCCCCTTGAGGATGGAGACGTTACAAGAACCCTTACAGCTACCCCTGACTGTCACTTGAATAGGATTCCACGTAATAACGCAGTACACAATTTGTAAGTAATGTGATGATGTCTCAAGTACAGTCACCTCAAGTACCTCATGAACTTGTCTCGTCTCTTATTGGAAAAACCAGTTCATAGAGCTTCTGAAACCAAAACATTTGCAGTGCACGCCGACGCCAAGTCAGCTTGCTATAGAAGATGAACAAATTCCGTTGAGCAAATAACTTTACGTTACATAACCCATTGCTTGTCAGTACTTGTAAGTTTTACCCGAGGCAAGTTGTCAAGCTTACAATTTTGTGTGCTTAAACTGATGTATCACCAATTGGCAGCCCTACAAATTTTTAACTACACAAACCCTGTGAAGATCAGTTTTATAATACATACATTTAACCAAAATAACATGGGTACACACTAGACTGGATTTAGGTCGACATTCAACGCGTCCGATGATGAAGGTTGCAACGCAGCAAATCAAACATCAGCACCACTTTCGAAGGGGGGTTTGCAAAATAATTAAGTCCAATTATCCGTCCCCTGCTGGGATATGCTCTTTGATTACGGACGAAACCCAGGGCATAGTGGAGTGATGCTGCGGTGGTGGGAGCGAGCTGACACAAGATCCCACCGGACAAACCTTGGCGGGCCACGCACGCTGAATCAGAGCCCCTGCTGCTCGGATCATCTGTTGCCGTGACATGGCAATTCTTTCAGGAGTCATTACAAAAAGGATGTAAAAATTGCTGCACGGACATCAAAAGTATTCAGGAAAAAGCGGAAGCGATGTGTAAAAGGGGGTCTTTTACCTACAGCGAGGTTTTGCGGGGAGGGTTAAGTGGCAGCTCGGCCAAGCAGGTGGTGTTCTCCATCACGTTTCGTCATGGGAATTACTCTCCTTGTTCGAGAGAGTGACAAATACTAGAAGACCGTGCAGCCAGGATACTTAAGCAGATTAATCTATAAACGTTGACCGTGAACTAATTCTATTGCTGAGTTTTAGAAAGTACATTTTATTACACATAGGGCCTAAGCCTTACTGGATGGCAATTTTTTTCAAGGCACCACAATCGTACTATTTGCATTTTTTTTGCCAAATAAACTAAGCAGCCCTTCGCAACAAATTGTGGCAAGATCTTCTACGATGATTCACACAATTACTGTATTCATTGGTACAAAAAATGGCAAAACAAAAAACAAATAATCTTAATTAATTCACTTGGCAAATTTGAGTTAATAAGTTGGTTGGTCACTGGTGATAACAATAGTTACTTATGCCAATTTGGTGGGACAGATTTGCTGGCCTTTACAACGATGACATGTGCCAGGGCATTGAGCACAGTTGATCCCATGTACATGTACACGTGCGCTTCTCCAACGTATACGAAAGTTTGCAGGTTACCAGGGGCGAAGCGACTGGGGTGGGGGTGTGGCATCCCCCGTAATAATAAATAATCCAAAATTGGTATATAAATGATACACACTGGCCATTGGCATTTCCTATGAAGCATGAAATGTAGCGTACCACGGATTTGCATTTTACACGACATGAGGTTGGCGAACAAGTTACAAGTCAGAAAGTTGACTCTTGCACAGCCCCCACAAGAAAAATCCTTCGCTACGTCCCATGCAATACGGTCTACAGAAAATAGATTTCTGCCTTATCCCCAATAGCTCGATTGAGTTTAAATGCCTATTTTTTTAAACTGTTTTAGTTTCATTTTAAATTTTAAAATGAAACTCGATGAAGTGCAGAAAAATCTAAAATGTATTCCCTGTTGACTAAATTCCTTGAAAAAAAAACACGAAAATAAGCAAGTCTGTGTGGCAGATCATGGGGGACAAAAATAACTCGAGGGACAGGATCTGGAGTGGAAAAGAATGAACGGACCATAGGACACTTTTACCCAGGTATTAATTCCGTCTCCCTGGACAGTTTTACCTGGGGACGGATTTACCGTGTCCAGTTGCACTACTTTCCCTAGGGGTACAACCTGCTTTTAAGTGTATAAACGTCATACATAAAGGGTGGTACCAGGGGTTACAGGCCGGGGGGGCCTTCCCTTATTTCCAGCTCCCGTAGTTACGCCCCTGGCAGTGAAACAACACAATATGTCCAGTTTCTTTCAGTGTGTAAATGAGATTCCACCTGCACACTATGCTCTCTCACATCGCTCTGTGCAAAGACTTTAGAGGGCGTTTTTTTTAATAAAGATCTCAAGAGAAGAATGGTGAATTCAGTCGTTTCTATAAGACCACCTTTTTCAATGCTGTTGTTCTCATTTTTTGGCTCCCGATTGAGGATAAGTCTTTTTATGTCGCCAAACCCTGTCTGCAGTACGACCAAGAAAAAGATGAAAGAGGAACGACAATATTTTCAATTTCATGGCAAAAACGCGGAGAGTAATGTCCAATTTTACATCCCAGTTGGGCATTCGTATTTTTCCGCAAATTGTTGGATACATACCTACACAGCGGCAGACACCGAATGAAGCACAAAGTGATGGTCCATGCCGCGTTGCCGCGGTTTTCAAATTGTTTCAGTCCTGATTCAGTGCTTTAGTTTATTCAGAAAAAATACAAGTAGAAAAACCAAAAGTTCGAAATCTCAAATCCACTTCAAAAATGTTCAGACCCAAGTCGATCAAAGAGGTTTCTAAAGAAACAGCGTTTATGTGCTTATCCAAGGTGTTAAGGAATATATCACATGATGGAATAATGGACGATGTAGGGCTTACATCACCAAACCTATGCTGGTTATTGTAATATAGCACCTATGGATATAGCAAATACAGATTTTGGGGGCTTGTTCAAATATTATAGAAATAACAGTTACCGGTATTTCAGAACAAGACAATCATAGGCCTACAATGAGCAATTTGCATCATTTTACTTAGCCTAGCGTTATGTGTAAACAACGTTTGCGTTTTTTACCTAAGATTTTGTTTTGTCAATACTAGTTTGATTTACATTATGGGACAAAAGGTTTTAAGACTTCAAACATTTGGTGTTTGTGTGGAGAACAGTATTTGCGTAGAGAACAAACAATTGTTTAAGTACATGTAGGCATAATCATGCAATGGCTTGGCTTTTACGTCATATAATATCAGACTTTGAGACACTGGTGGCGGCAGACATATCGGTCCCTTTTCACAGTGGGCAAGTTCGATCATGGAACATAGTTTAGTTCGGCTAACTCTGATTGAACGCAGGCTATATAATTGACGATGGTTGGACTAGTCTAATCAACTTTTCGCAACCAGCCTATCCAGGGGCAAGTTCGAGCGTCGACTATAGTTTACTATAGTTCGAGTAAAACCACCCAAGCGACGGATAGTTTGGACAATCTAGACGATATTTTGGGGCCAAGCCCAGGGTATGGTCGCACTGTTGGTTAACATGTAGCCTTATTCATTTATCATTACAGAGGGAACCATACACATGAAAATAATTGTACGAGATTTCAATGACCATGTACTCTGCCAGAATTGTAGCCAACGGTGAAATGTGGGTAACGGTGAGATAAAAAAAAATTGACCGACTAGGGTCGTTTGGGTGTAACTGAATTCGGCATGCGCATTGTAAAAAAGTAATTCACTAACGGTCGAACTGTAATTCGCGCCCAAACTTGTCCGAGGTTGGTTGCATTGTTGGTTGCCATACATCGTTATTTATAGCACAGCGCAGAGAGGACCAGTTATAAGAAAAATGCTGGGAAAATAGTATGTCACTGGTTATAAACGACCATTTTCACTTTTATTTGTGCTATTTTGCCCTTCCTGCGGCCACCTTTTCTCCTATTCGACCTAATGACCCAACAATGTTTGCGCTTGAACTTCACTGCACATGCGCTATGCGTACGTGACCTACGCCACGAACCAAATAGTTAATTAACTTGCAAAGTATTGCATCCGCCCTGTGCGCGCATGCCCAGAACTAGTAAAAAGCACCAGTATGTTTGTCGCCACCAATCATCTCAAAGTCTCCAATTGCGTTAGGCACGCGCTACCATGCAGTCACATTGTATGACCACACACACCTGGCGAACAAAATTGACAATCCTCTTGTTCACAATTTATAGGATTTGTTTCGATGACTCAGAGTAAGTTACAATCATAATCCCTTTGACGTCTTGACTTCGGTAAGGAATAACAAAACTTATTTTACCATGCATCCATTGGGTGTAAAAATTCAATTGTTGAATTAATCTTCGTATACATGTGCACTTCAATGCACGGCAATGACGAAAAGCCTTTTCTTCAAAAACCACGTGTGTCTCCTCTGAAAATGGTCTTAGGCAGGGACTGAAATAAACCCAACAGTAGACATGTTGACTGTGCACACTGACTACCCAGGGAGTTTCTGGACATGTTGCTTCATAATACAGGTTTGAACTATAAATGAGGTTAGTTGACCCAAAACCTTTGGACCATTATAATAAGCAAGTACTCTCTGGTAAATTACTGCCGTAACTTATTCATCGTGTTTTCGAAAAAAATTACAACGAATTTAAAAGGATACTCAGGCTGCCTTTAATTTAAAGCAAACAGGACTTTGACTATTGAAACCAAAGTCTTGCTGATTTCAATGACATAAGCAAGAACAGGTGTCTGGAACTATTGGGCCTAGTGCCAATCTGATTACTATGGTTATCTCTAAAGCTGACAAACGAAACGAAACCAAATCACGTCAACTTAAGCTGCGCACTTTTGGCCAATAAAATTCTCAAACACAGTTTTTTCATGAGGCAAATATCAGGAACTGAGTGCCACAATTCAAGTTTGAGACATCAATTTAAACTTGAAAAGAGTTGTGCCTGCTCCATTTCGTACCAGAAGTGAGCCCGATTGATTTTTAATAAAGGAGCTTATGATTATACTGGCATATGGAAAACAGGACCATTGGCTGTTTGCTGTTTGATTGATTAATGGAGAGAATGGAGGATTGTGGTTTGATTATGGAGAAAATGTACCCAGTATATACATGTAATCGATACTGCGTAAAAGACATATCTGAAGTTCGCTTTCTTGTAATGAAAACTTTTTCAACAGGCCTCGGCCTATGCAGTTTTGAGACTCTCTTACACTGTATTTGTCTCAAATATTCGTATGAAATACCTGGAGTTATTAGTTCCTATTACTGGATATTTTATGCGCTGTTCACGGTCATTTATATAACTATATATGCTTCTGAGGTCGAGAGGGGATATTATCCCTAAAATTATATTGTATAATTTACTTGACGCATTCATATTGGAACTGTAATGGTAGGTCAATGCCACAAACTCACCTGTCACTTGCATGTAACTTCCTCAACTTCACGCCCCCCCCCATGCAACAAGATACACTCAAAAATTGTGCCAGTAAAAAGTGCGTGTTAAGTGTGTGCCATACGTGTGTCTATGTCTGTCCAATAATTGTGTGGTTGATGCCTTACCGGTTGGGATCACCTGGACTGGATGGGACACGGCAACCGCCGGGCTGATGGAAGCCAGCTGGTGGGGTTGACTCTGCAGATCCGTTCCGGTAAGACAGCAACCTCAGCAGAGCCACAGTCAGTAACACAATCCGCAGCTCGCCCATTGTTTCCATCCTTCTCAGAGGAACTAAGTTTAGAAGACAAACAGTCAATGTCTGCGTGGACGCCACACTTTAGTCTGCACGGTACACTTCGAAGCGGACCGTTGGCAGAGCGGAGAGACACATGCGATCCGAAGTTTGTGGACAGGCAGGGTGTGGTCCACGCAGAGGTATCTTAACTTAGAGGCGGTAGTTGACGCCGGTTCCAGAGTGTGACATTCAGTGCGAGCTGCACGGAAATGGGGCGGTCTTTAAACACTCCGTTTCAACTCTCGCGAAACAATGCGCACTTTGGAATAAAAAGTGGGTGAGCATTCACGTAGGCCTACACCTGATGACCCGGGCCAACTGCTTGGATTACTCATCCTGACTCGGTGTGACCAGTGGGACAGGAGCTCCGAGAGACGAAACAAACTCAGCAACTAGTTGAATACTAGGACCCCAAATGGGTATCCTTTCCGTCGGTTAATGGCCCGTATCCGCTCTGGGATGGCGACCACGCGATACCAAGAACGGGGCGGGGTGAGTCACGCGCCCTCTCCCCTACCGCGGAACGAGCGGCGTGGCCATCACCGGAGAGGCGTTTGTGAGAAACAAAGGGGCAATTACCGCTTGATGCGGCCGATGAGTCATTGATGGAAGAGTTGATTTGTACTGTCTAGCGACTCCCAGATCAGTCGGAGTCTTAGAAGAGTGATCTATGGGTGTCAGGAGGCATTTGCTTCTGTGACATTGTAGTGGTAGAGGAGAATCCTTCACACCAGTCGAAAGTCACTAACCATGCTAGGCCTCTCAGCGATTTCAAGTTGAGGCTCACTCGACAATTGCATACGAGGGGTAAAACACCCTCCAACCAGGGGTTATATTGATTAACATCACACTGAGCAAAGTTCATAATCAAAAATGCCGAGAAGTAAGGCTTTGCCTACCATTTTTCAATGAGACCTGATAATTTCACAGATCGTGACAAAATCAATTGACTGCACCTACAGCGAAGGAAAAACTCACTCCCTTCAGAAGGCTGTGTCAGACTTTCCGGAGTCATACTCCTCAAGAGCAATCGCTGAAATTTTTCTCGAGCAGCTGCTAAGCCTTTCAAAGGAGCCCATGCTTTGGAGAATTAGAAAATCTGAACCCCGTTAAACGAATACGAGGTATTACACAGCTCTTGAATAGTTAAAAAAGCGTCTTATTTCTGATTCATTCTTTCTCTCCAATTGACCACCTTGTTACAAAAAAAATCGATGTTGATCTGATTCGTCATTTCTACTCCAACCTCAAATAACCATCGGAAAGGCGGAGACACTTGCATTACCAACTCTAGAGGCCAATAACTACCCACATGACATCTTGTTTGATTGCAATGTATTTGTCACTATTTTAATAAGCACTTTCATCACCGGATTTTCTTTTAAATTCACCGTCTCGTTGTAAGTTAACAATTTTTAATAAGTCCAAAAAAGTGGCTCATGTATAAATGACAGGGTTAAATTTGAAGGTACAGATGACAACATGGGCCTCTCTGTTATGCTGCCAACGTTGGGTTTATACTCAGATTGACGGAAAATCACCACCACACTAAAATATTATTTCTCAAAAATAAGAAGTTATACAATACAAGTGGGCTATCTCTATCAGTCTTTTCCATGGTATTTCGTCGTGCTAGAAGTAAGGGCTGCCAAGAGTGTGAGAAAATATGTATGGCAATGCCGCTGCCAACAACACGATCAAATTATTCGTTCACCACAAAAAGACAGGAAATATTTTCTTTGCCATGTAAGGAAAATATTTCAGCCTGACAAATGTTATATGGGTGTGACAGCGTGAGGAAATCATGATATGCAAGAGTCTCTCGCTCAATGCGTAAGAGTTGGCTACCCTGCTCATAGATGAAATACATTCATTAATGTAGGATTGCAAAGTTGAAGTTTAGGTATCAAGACGGCAGGCCAAGGAGCAGCCTATGACTAAAATGTAACTGAAGCCTATTGAGAAATGTGGTTAAAATTAGAAGTCTGCCGCTGACAAGGCTGCCTGGGTCTCCAGGGATAGACTAGCATACCACTCATCATTGATGCTTTCTTGGCAAGGATGTCCAGGACTGCAGGAAGGCTGCTGAAACAGATAACAGGAACTATCCAATTCTGTTCCTGATGGAATTGTCACATCTAGGGTATCCCACCTCAGTTTTCCCCATTTCAAATTG
Organism: Acanthaster planci; assembly: GCF_001949145.1. The sequence goes on along the minus strand of NW_019091389.1, from coordinate 1,412,922 downwards.
CACAATGTACAAATCCCAGATATTAGTAAATAAAATTAACTGATACTTAATTTAAATATTGACAAGAATATAATATAAATCAGTGCTCTGAAACTTGTAATTGCCGAGCTTTTGGTAACTGAGTACCTTCTTCAGAACCGAATCTGCTTGCCCTGAAGAAGGGTTCTGATCACGGTGCTACGCAGCCCTTCCATATTTCACTTAATTTAAATAGATGGCGACGAGCAAATGCTACAACTAGTTGTAGCCAGAACATACACAAAATTCCACACGATCCCCTGAACACATTACAGGCAAAAAAAATCGAGTCATGCAAAAAAATATTACGCAGCAAAATTTCTGGAAATATCAGGGTAATGAGCAATCTGAAGAATGTTCTACTCACATAATATGCTTTTTAACATTCTGAAAACCTCATGCCTCCATACGTTAGTTGCATGGTCTACCGTCCTTTGGGAAAACATCAGCATGATTCAGCAAACATTTTATGTAGTGGACGAAAGCGGTTTGTATTAGGAGTATTGTGGGCCACCTTGGTCATACAGTCCCTTTTTTTGGGCAAAACTCAAGTGTACACTGAAGTTAAATTGTCTCTTCAATCATCGACTGTGTATATTTATATGCAAATATATTCACAACATATTCCTTTTACTTACAAGTATTAAAGCGTAGCCTTTAACAACTTGATTCTTTTTTAATTCGGCTGTTTGTTTACATACACATATGAATAGGTGCTCTAAGTGCGAGACAAAACAGAACTTCCTTCATTTCATCGTGGTGTCATACACTGGAATGCACTTACCAGCAACACTGGTTGAAAACAACCCACTACTCTAGCTACTAAAGAACTGAAGAAATTACTTGCTTATCTTCGTTAAATCAATTATGCACTTACAAAGTCTTACCTTAAACATAACTATAATCCGTATGCTGTCTTAAGTCTTGAAAGGCACCAAAACGTTCACGTCTTACCTTTCTGTTGACATGATTGAATGTTAGCATTAAACACCAATCAAAGGATAAATATAACGAATAAAAAAGGCAGAGAAGACGTGCCTGTTAGGGGTGGGAGGAAAGCCTGGACAAATGTACTATGGAAATGCTATGGAATCACATAGGAGCCGAAAACTCAATCATATGCTGACCTAAGTGGTATTCAAAGCCTAGGTTGCAGAAGGTTGCAGGCGAGGAAAGACTCACTGTACTCACCTCTCATGTCAATACACCAACCTAATTCTCATGCATTTAAGTACCTACCATCTCTAATAAAGTTCTGAATGGTGTTTCTTCATTAACTATCTCTGAACTGTCATTAATGATGTTAATGGAAAGATCAATGTGGACCTGATTTGATCTGCATGCGATCAGTTTGTCGATAATTCCGCCATTGGCCCATTTTCTTTCTAATTCACAGTTGTGAATGATTATTTTACCAGAAAGAAATTAAAATGGGAGATTTCAATCATACAGAGCAATCAGATGATGGTGCAGATCGACAAATCGTGCCCAACAGTTACATTCTACAATTTGTTCTGGACCTTAATAAAAAAAAGTTATGATCAATATAAATTAACTTTCAAATGTCTTTTACTGACAATAAATATTCAGCTTCCTCCTGTAATTTTTGGAGATTTTATGAGAGCAGTGTGTGTATGTATTAAGCTACTGGCTTTTCATATTAATTTTCGAAATGTAGCCTGAGAATACTCATATACATGATGGTATGTGTCACTTTGTCCCCAAAGTTACTGACATTTGGTGAAGGACATCACATTACATTTTATATTAGGTTAATCTTTTCTGTCACAAAACATTTTATCTATAGTATGACAGTGCTTATGCCAAAATGTATTTACCTTTAAGGAAAGTGTTCATTTGAAAACTGGCATTTTATTATTTCTGTTTTGCTTGTAATGTCATCCTCTTTTTTAACCTTAAAATTTATAGAAATAGGTAAATGTGTGCAAATAATTGCTCAAAGCACTAGTTTCTAGTTGGTAATTTAACCTGTATGTGATAGCACTATTAAGTTCCTAGAATTGAATGAGCAAAGATAAAGGAAGGAATCTTGGTTATTTACTTTAAAGGAGAGATGCAGATTATCACAAATGGTCAGTTAATACAAGCAACAAAAAAGTCGGATCTGCAGGTCAGCGGTCTGACTTTCCTGGATTATACTGCATTGTTAAATTGATGAGTATTGTACAAAAAAATGTCCTGCTCTGGAAAAACTTGATCGATGTTGGACATTTGAAATCAAGTTACTGCCATTTGGATATGAAAAGGATCATAAATTAATGCAAAGAATAACAAACTGAGATAAATTCTTCCTTTCTATTTACAAAAGGATGTGTATGTAACTATATTTTTCTCCATGCATCGTGAACTATACTAGTGAAGAATGTTTGTGACTGATTTTACATCAATTGCTTGAAGTAGCTTGATGATCCAACTAAGCAACAAGGCAGCTTAACAAACGACATTTAAAAATGCCCATTTTCTTATCTACACGATCTTAAGCAGAGGCTCTGAAAATGAGGGAAAAAAGGAAGTATCACTATGCAACTTGCACATTCATGCAACAGTGTGAAATGTAAAGTTTACAACTGGGGATTTCTGTCACCAAGATAAATTTCTTTATGGAGTACCAAACTTGATGTCATTTGAACCAGGCAGTGTAGTGCAAATGGATGGAGTACATGTGAATGTTGGTTCACACACTGGTTCCCATGCTAATGCCTTTTACACACATAATTCTGCATGTGACGTATTCAGTTTGGTACTCAAGAATTAAAAAAAGAAAAGGCAATGGAATCTGGAAAAGAAAGCGATGTGCAACAATTAGACAAGGACAGCTTGGTTGCTTGCTTTCTACATTTGCTGTGTGGAATTACCATTCCATGTATTATTGTCATCGTCATCGTCCTGTGCTGTCACCAGGCGATGGACATTTCCCTCTTGCCTGGAGACTGACCCATCACCTCCTGGGACTCGTCTTCTGACCTGGGCACTGCAAGGAGGAAAGAGAAGAGGGAGAAATGAATTACTCAGCTTAGAGGGGCAATCCTGCATGTGGCTCTTAGAATGATCCTAAGGGTGAACTTAAACTGAGTCAAACAGGGGAAAAACTGTCACAAACATGTACGCAGTGGAATTGGTCACATGAGCTTTGAAATTTGAAGAATACCTTTGATCTCTGTAAGATTTTGTGCTTTGAAGATTTACTTATGCTGTCCAGTTCAAAGAAAATGCCTTTACAGATTCAGCCAGAAATAAGTATGCTCTTGGTACAAGCCAGGGAGACCCATTGCAGGAGGCCGCAAACCACAGAGCTATATGTATAAAAGAACTAGAGCGCTAACGTCTCATTCTCCATGCGGAGAAAATTTAATGCTGTCCTGGGCGCAGACATTTTGAATCCATGTACGTGCTTGTAGAACATTCAAAATCAGATAGAATGGGTATCAAATTATGTATTCCAAATACAACGCTCAAGTACAACATCCGTAAATGTCAGCGCATCTTTTGAATAAGGCGCACACATACAGAGCAATGGCACATGTTCACGTATATCCATAGCTGATTATTTTAAAATGAATGTTTCCCTCATATTCGAGCAAGGTCATCCGATTTCGTATGCATGTCTTTCGATGGCTTTCTTTCAATGAGTAAGTTCAGCTAAATTTAAAAGTTGTTCCCTTAATTCAGTCATTGTGAAGTGAGTTGATGGCTCTGAAGCAGCAGCTGTCCTGCCCATCGGGTACCAATAAAATCTGATTAAAAAACATCATGGTAAAATTTAAGTGCAGCGCATACACACGTGTTTGTGCTTTCTGGCGTAGAGCAAAATGAAACGCTCATTTAGTGATTGTGTGTTCCGGTTGTTTGAGCATCGGCTTTGTTGATGTATCGTTTTAGTATACAGACGCAGATATGCGAATAACCGTACAAAATTTCGAGTTTTCCACAGGTTTGCGCACAAACATGGATGTGCCCAGCAGGCATCACTTGTACGAGTTGGTGCTTTAGTTTTTAACTATAGCCCAATGGTCCAATGGTGCAGACATAGTATGGGTTTTGCACAATAACAACAGTTGTGTTGTGAAGTATTGTAAGAAAGCAGTTAATATTGGTGAGATATGCCAACAATACGGGCGATTCACAATAGTGCGCCTCCAAGAGTCTGCAACGCGTTGGCCAATCATAACGCGTGAAATTTGTCAACCCTTTCCAAACGTGCTTTGAGTCAATAAATTTTGCACACTGTGATTGGCTGACGCGTTTCAAACTCTTGGAGGTGCACTATTGTGAAACGCACGTCTTACTGGCCAAGCACCCCTGAGACCCAAGGAAACATGTTGAAGAGTCTTCTGTTGGGTATATTAAGGACCCAGGATCTTAATGTTTCCTCAAATGTCACACATTTGCAGCATCCAACTTTGCTGCTATGCTTTGGTATTGAATGCTGGGATACTTACACAAGCAACCAGCCTCAGTAGGTAGATTACTTCGCCCCAGCCAGAGTAATCACAAGAACAAGAAGTCATGTAAAATGTGCTTGCAAGAGTAGATGCAGGGAAAGTAATGGAATGCACTGCTCAAACCATAAGCTACATGATGAATAAAATTAATAGATGATACCTTTTTGGTCTGGCTCCTGTGGGGCTCTGTGCATATTCACCAGCAGGAGGTGCTGTCTGTTGCATGGGTACCTGACTATCCCCTTCCCTTTTCTCTGACTTGCTAGGCTGGCCAAAAATGAAGCTGATAATCAAGTTCCACAGGAACAGAAAGGGAGCCAAGATTAAGGCTATGATGCCACCAGAACTAGATGGCTTGACAGATGGGGAGTTGGTGGTTGATGGGACACTGTCAAATTGTCCCTAGACAGAAACAAAGAACAGGTCATTTAATAATTAGGAATGACAAATATTGGTAAGTTGTATGCCTAGATCCACTTGTCGTCACTCTTTTGACCGATGTATCTGCCCACACAGCTGAAAATTGTATCTAGAGTTCATCGATTTTTCAAATTGCATTTTTCATCAAACACTGAAAAACCTGATATGAACATCCATTAGTTGGACAGCTGAACGTTTTCTTTGTTTTCATAAATTTATAAATCAGGAGACATTAATTAGTAAATATGAATGTCACTTCATCAAAATACAAATTCTACAGTGCCTAACAAATGTGACATGTTTGTATACAGTGAATTCACATATGTTAAATGTAACATTACAGACTACAGATTTTTCCCTTAATCAAAATGAAAATCTTGGAATCTGCACGTTCATTATAGCAAACATCTAAGTCAATGAGATTTGTCAGGTACAAGAATGCAATCCTATCAATGGCACAATGTACAGTGTAACCTTGTGTCACAAATCATATAATGGGAATCATATAGAGGAAATCATAAAATATCAGAATATCCAAATATCTCTGATTGCCATGTTTGTACACAGCAGGTGCACAAAAAAGCCGAAAGTAAGAGTCAACAGCTAAACAAAAAGCTGAAATCAGCTAAAAAGCTGACTTTGCACACCTCTGTACCATTCTGTGATCAAGTCGCCTAGAACTAATGTGTACAAATCCAGTTGGGAATCATGGATTTAGATATTCTGTTGTAACTGTGACAGATGATACGTTTACATAAGAAAGTACAAGGGCAATGGCTATTAAATAATTGCAATGGCTAGGCTATTGAATAATCGTAATGGCTAGGCTATTGAATAATCGTAATGGCTAGGTTATTGAATAATCGTAACGGCTAGGCTATTGAATAATCGTAATGGCTAGGCTATTGAATAATCGTAATGGCTAGGCTATTGAATAATCACAATGGCTAGGCTATTGAATAATCGTAATGGCTAGGCTATTGAATAATCGCAATGGCTAGGCTATTGAATAATCAAAATGGCTAGGCTATTGAATAATCACAGTGGCTAGGCTATTGAATAATCACAATGGCTAGGCTATTGAATAATCACAATGGCTAGGCTATTGAATAATCACAATGGCTAGGCTATTGAATAATCGCAATGGCTAGGCTATTGAATAATCCCAATGGCTGGGTTATTGAATAATTGCAATGGCTGGGCTACCAAAGACCTTTGAAGACTTCATTTGGCTCGATTCAATGCCTCCCAGATTACTTTGATTGCCAGAATGAACCCAATTTGTGGATAACAGACATTAGCCAATGATTTGAAAAATCATTACAGAAAATGAACTATGGCGCATGCATAGTTTGTTCATAGAGAAGTATAATAGCTTTCAACCAGACAGAGTGCTCAAACTGTCTTTTGCATGAATATCCATTGATGTCAACATCTCTGCATTAGTCATAAAAACTAATGCCTTGTCACTAGGGATTCTGCCCAAACTCATTCAGCGACAAGGAACTGACATTAGCCATTACTTCAGCAATGGCAGTTAGAAGTAACATACATGTACAAGGTATACAGGATCACTGAGTTGGTTTTGCAGGTTCAAATCCCATTTCATGCCAATTTCTTTTGGTTAATCAATGATTGAAATTCAGTCCATTCATTTCCATTTCTGATTTGATGATTTTAAATATTGAAATCAAAATCCACATTGTGTAATATGTCTCTTTTGGAAGCCACACATCTCAAATCAGTTGACAACAGATGTCATAATGGAATCTTATTCAAAAATATAGAAGACATCAAGTGAACAGCTGGAGACACTTGGCAGAGCTTATATCAGGTGCAGGTGGTCCAAACTGGTTGTCCCAGGGATGACTGCCCTGCCCATGCGCCTCAAGGCATCAAAAACCTCACCTTGTCTCTCCTGTATCTGACACCACCTGCAGAAAGAAATTGCAGTGGCCACAGGTTTCTTCACACCCACATCATCCTGGATGATTTCCTGCCTACTCACCGGAAGCACAATCACAGCGGCTGTCGGCACCAGCTCAAGTTCCAGAAAGGTGGAATTCAGGTCGGAGGCCGCAAAGCGACGTCTAGGGAAGGTGGTAGACATGGTAAACTCCCTCAGACTACCTCCAACATTCTGAGGACAAAGGAGGGAGGAGAAGATAATTGCCTTTTTTTCTGTCTCATTGCACCAAAGACTGAGGTTAAAAATGAGTGATCTGAATCATCTGTATCAATAATAAATCCTGCATCCTCAGGACTCCCAAAATGTTATCTAACTTTAAACGGCACTACCACCAAAATTCTCACTATCTGCACTGACTTTGAGAATTCATATTTGAGTAAAACGTGTACTATTTAATATATAATGCAGTTAACACTAAACCTCATAAATCAAAAATGAAAATAATCTGTTCTTCTCAGGTACAACTATCCTAAACATTTGGGAAGCTGTTGGTCACTGAAAAGCATGTACATGTAAATATTTCCAGGGAAGTGATTACAAATCTGCAGACAAGTTAAACCAGTCCAAGGAGGTGACAAGGACATCTCCTGGGAGTCCATCCAGTATCATCAAGACTAACTACACACCCATAGAGTTTTCAACTCTCTCCTAAGGTGCAATAAATAACAGCTCCTCTGTGGGCAGGGTAAATGAACTGGGTTCCAATGACCTCAGAGTAAGGAGGGGGGGTTAAACTCACCTCCATCAGGTACTGCTGTGCTGCTTGTAAGGGGGCTTTGGCATCAAACTGCTGCATGAGCGTTGAGCCATCTGGCAGTCGGAACTGGATCCTGGCAACATTCCTGTCATTCAAAGACACACAAGTCATGTCATAAAGATGAGAAATGGCCCTTAAGCCAGGAAAAGTATACCCATTATTAATGACACAAATTGGGTTTATACTCAACAGTGATTGATAACCAAGTAACAGTTGTTTTTTCTCAGTCTCCGTAATGTTTCATCCAGATGCTTAATTAGTGAACATCTAAAAACTCAGACTGTTTGCAGTACCATCGTAATAAAATAACCTGTACTCTGCCATGTGTAGTTCTGAGAGTCTCGTACTCATTAGGAAAGATCACCAACTCCTGCACCTTAGTTGTGGGGATATACACGCGACATTTCACCTATTTTGTGGGGACCGAAAACATTGGGCTGTATGAATAAAAAGTAGCATTTGCTTTTACTACCATTTTCGAAGCATTTACTCGTGTTTGTATGAATAATAATGAAGGAAATGCTTTTACTTAAGTGCCATTGCTAAAAAGTAAAAACATTTACTTTTTACTCTTTCAGCTTGTGCTTGACAATAAGCAGTTGCTTCATTTTGTATGAATAAAAATGAGTAAGTTCTACAGAATAGGAGTATTTACATGACACTTTTTAAGACTGGGTCAGGGCAAGCTTGAAAACGAGGAGCATTTACTAATGTTCAAAATGGCAGCGTTCATGAATGTCATTCGAAAGGAAAACCTGTATGCCTTTGGGAGAGAATCTCAAGAAACCAGATGCAGGCAGTTGTACCGATTTGAGAGTGGCAGAGCAATTTTCTTCATCAAGGTTTTTGTGATCAAAATTACTGCCATTGTGCTTATCTGCCATGCTGATGTCTCAAGATACGGCACTGTGCTGCACTCTGTGTGTCTGTACGTGCAGACAATGGAAGCTCTATTGTGCAAAACAGTTTGGCTGTGAAGTCAGCCACAAGCATAAAGCATTTGCTACTTTTTGTACAAGCAGATGCTGAACAATAAAAGAAACATTTTATTCATACATATTCAAGCAACTGCTTATTCTTAATGCTTTTACTTCTCAGTAAATGCTTTTGCTGTTTGCTTGAACTTCATAGCATTTGCTAGTTTTTATTCACACGACCCAATTCCTACCTATTGCCTTATGTAAAAATACAAGCAATTTTTCTGTTCTAGACTAGAACAACAACATCCCTCTACATTTGCAAAAATTTGAGCAGCAGAGCTGGAACATTTCTAGAAAAATATCATGAACTTGAATATCATCACAAAAAGTAGTTAATAAGCTTCCCATTCACATATTTCTGAGACTCTTCCAATCATGCGCACCCGTGTACCATTGAGTTCAACGCCAAAGTTACAATCCCTTTGCTACTGATGTGATTCAATGGTAAGCTGTCCGGTGCTGTCAAACTTAAAACATCTCCTCTTCACAAAGCCCAAAGCTATGGCACATTAACCTGATTGCTCATTTCACCAATAAATTACACAGCTCTGCTGAAATAAGTTTTCAGGTCTTGCTTTGACATTAGGGGCACACAGTCATACATAGCTGCAGGGATGCAAGTGGTGTATGAAGCTGACAATGCATCCTTTAAGACCAAGCCACACTGAATGTTTTATAAAGTTCACTTAGTTAACCATTTTCAGATAGTTTTATTCAAGCCGAAAATTCAACTATCAAAACAAGCAAGATACGACAGGTAATTATTGATATGCAGCCAATGCCACAAATACTCGGCGTCATTTGAATTTATTTCTCACTCAAAACCTCATATTTTGCAACACACAGTGGCACTGTGATGATGCCATATTTGCTAAAACAACAGGCTGTATACCACTGTTTTGGGCATAGCGCGCCTGCGGATTAGCACCGCAGACAAAAGTGCTCCAGGGCCCCATTGATGAGCGACACAGCACCGCTGCATGCTAATCCAGCCACGTTTGAAAAGATGCCACTCGCATTCACTGGGGACAAAGGAAATTACGCAACATCTCACAATTCTGGGCTCTCTTTACAGGGCGGCAGGCCTGGCTGAAATATTCAAGAGTCAATGAAGGTCACCTGTCACCTTAGAGTAGCAGCCAAACAGTCATTTGTGTGGGTGAAAACATCCATTAAATGAAAAAATGAATTTTTAAAGAATTTTCAAAACTGAAAATCTTGAAAAATCTCCCGCATGTGTGCACTGCATTTTTAAAAGCACCTGGCAGCAAGTGGTTAAGGCTCCGAGTATATATACAAAACAAATGGGGGCATGATCATGCCCACACGTCTCATTAGCATGTATGGTAGTTAAACCGATCAGCTAGATTCCCGAGTACATGGACTGCCAGACTATCTACATGTCCTCTGCTCTGGCACTTTCAAACAGTGGACAGGAAATTGGGGGTACCCTACATGTAGAGGGTACTGTAGATGTTTCATCTCCCCTCTGCTGTGAATGTGAGATCCACAATTTTACTTCAGTACTGGTTGGTAGCACTCAAAAGCAGAGACAACCAGGGATGGGCACAATACGTTCCATGTTTATTCAGCCTCCGTTTTGAAAAGATGAAAGGTCTTAATTCAGTTTCCTTTCCAATAAGTCACTTTTGGGTTTACATTCCTTGTGTGCTCCAACCTCAGTTTCCCTCCTCCAGTTTTTTCCCACTTCATACATTTTACTAGTTTTCAATTATTCACAATGGGGATAACATTCATGAAGATATCCATTTCGCGCTCAGGAACTGGATGTTTTGTGCTGGGACATTTCAGTGAATGCTTTTAGTGTTCCTCAAACACAACACACATCCTACTAAAAGCTCCCATCCATCTCAGCTCTGGAATGGAAATTCCTTTTTCCCCCATACTTGAAGTTCATAACTGAAATGAGCCACTTTCCGCTGACAGTACATTTCATGCTAACTCCCCTCACCTTTATGCTTGGATGACTAACAAGCCAAACTCCAAGGGGCTATCTGATTCATCTACATACACACTCTGTGCCATCTGCTGTCATCATTGTGTAGTCAGTTACAAATAATTGTGATGATGGAGCAGTAGGAGACAATAGAATGTCAAGCAAGCTACAGGTGACTCTAAAGCAGGCTTAAGGGATGGAAGGGTCCCCTTTTGCACAAGGTGAAAGTGGTAAAATTCACAGAGAGCCAATCTTGTTTATTGCCCTCAATGCTTTGAGTCACCAGAGAGTCTAAGTTTTGAGGGGAAAAGTGGTAATGCTGTGTATTAAAGTCACCCTCATTTCTTGTACATGTGCTTATATTTTAGCAAAGCAACACACTACAGGAAGTAAAGGACAGATAGAAGGCACTGTGTTCGATTTTTCAATTAAAAATAACAAGGACTCAAGCCAGGCACAGTTGAGGATCTGGGTTCGTGATACAGGAATATTCCTGATTCATCTCTCGGCTAGGCACTGCTGTACTTGGGACTGATCTTGAATTGCAACAGAGACATCCGCTGATCTCTGCTTATTCCCTGGTACTTGAATGGACTTGTGACCTGACCTGGAATGTGAGTCTTGGGATTAATCAGTCACTTGACTTGTGATGGACATAACTTTCTATCCAGATTCCTGGCACCTCTAAGTGCATTGTGTGCATAATCCTCAGATTAAGCAACCCTATTAGAATTGCCTCCAACAACTTTAGAATTGCAGAAGGCTGGCCTCTTAAAATGTCGCTTCATCTTTCAAAGTGACCACCACCAATGCTACTATCTTTCTGCTGTTAGAATGACTTAAAACTTGCTACTCACACGTAAAGAAACTCAGTGTAAGAATAAAACACAAGGATTTATTTGCTCCAATGTGGCTTGTCATTTCTTTAAAAAAGCTAGTTTTATCTAGTTTTACCTGTACCGTCAAAGAGCCCTGCTTTTCTTCACCTTCCATACAATGAAGTTACTTCGTCCTCAATGAAATTAGCTATGACTGATGTAGAAGGTTCTACTGCCTACATGTACATTCACAGGGTATGTGGGCACATGCTGTACTCAGGATGTGAGGAAAAAGTACTAACTTAATCTAATAAGGTCTGCCACCGGATAATAACCCTGGCCATGTCCAAGAAAACAGGAAAAGAAATGACATCGAGACAAATGTTACGGTTGAAATCAACTTGTTGACGGGCTGTCATTAGTGGGCTGTCATCTGCTGATTTGTTACACAGCCAAATCAAACTTCACAAAATGCGATATGTCACATTTGCAAGCAATATCCAGTTACAATCTGGATGGAGTCAAAGTGCCTGGGCTGCCTGTTGTTACTGTGAGAGTCTGCAGGCTGTGTTAATTAGTCTAGGGGAATGATTCATTCTGAACTTAAGGGGGCAGCATGCCCTAATCAAGCCCTTGACATCCTTGATTATCCCATGAAATCTGCCAGATTTTTCAGTCCATTCCTGTCCCAATACACAGTGTGAGTACTGTCATAGGGGTATTATAAATAAAAAACACATGCATCATGCAAGGCATATCTCTTGTGAGGCGGCATGCATGTACATTGTTCAGAACTTTCCTCCCAACTGCACTTCAAAGGAATCAACGATACACGTTATTCATCACATCAAATCAGTGGCATACCCCTGTTGAAATTGTCTAAGTGAAAACTTCAGAGTCTATTCCAAAGCTTTGAGTTTTGAGTGCCGACAGGAAAGGTGTATACAGGTTGTGGAGCCTTGGAGTGGGGTGAAAGTTGGAGAGTTAAGATAATGAACTGGGCAGGGTTCAGTACAAATAATGTGCATAGTACTGTATGCGTACATGTATATGACAAATGTGCATCAGCAGACAGGTCCAAAATGCAACAACATGAAGCTGCAGTCACCATCCCTTCTTGAAGCAATTATTCTAGAAACTTCTATAAAACACAAGGGTGAGAGGGCCAGGACAACATGCACAAGTACCAATAAAAAAATTAATAAGTTAACATACATTACAGGAGGGCACTGGTTTGCTTGGTCACCTTTCAGCTCAATTTCTCTTTTATTTTGTACAACCCCTTGATTAATGAAGTAACACTGCATATACAATAGCTGGCTTGATCATTCCCAGAATAGTTTCGATCAATGAGCATTGGAACTAAATTCACACAGTACAGCTAGAAATTTGGGATAGGATCTGTATATCCATGTGAGGTATACATGTACAATGTACATGTACCTGAGGTGTTCAGTGACCATGATGTCATTCAATGTCTGTAGACTAGCATACATGTATGTTCAGGATAGTGGCAGTCAGTTGACTGCAGCATGTCACCAAATGAGTCACTGTATCATGCCCGTAGAATAAAACATGGACTTCTGTTTATAAAAAGTACATGAAATGCGAGACAGTAGTCAATCATGTTTACACACTGACACCTTGATTACAGTGTGTAAATGGCATCCCACTTTATAAAGAATGTTTAGAAGTGAACTTTTGCAAGTTTCTCCTTTTCCCAGTCAGGACCGTACACCAAACCACAGATTAACCAAAAGCGACATTTAAGACAACTGCCCAAAAGCTGTTACCTCAATGGAAGCAGACGGGAAAGATTTTAAAGTGTGTACTGACATGCAGATTGGATTTTCAGTCCCTACCTGATTCCAAGGGTTTTACCCAGAATATTCCTCTGGGGTTTTCCTCCCCCTCAAAAACTGTAACTGCTTCTCATGGTCACCCTCTACATGTTTCTTCAGGCTTGCAAGCTACAGTGCCTAGGGTGCTTTTGAGGAATCCTTGGTGTCATTACCAGAAGTAATTAATAATAATAATGATAATAGAAGAAGCTTCATGTTCAGTACATGTCAGTTTGGGCTTACAAAGGAGACATGAGCATAACAGTGCCCAAGACAAGTACACTCCATCAGTTTTTAGTTTTGGAGTCTGGTTTTGGCTCATTCATCTGGAGTTCTACAAATGATGCTGCATGTATTGCGTAACTACATTTGCATGTGATCAGTCCCTTAAATGAAACCCTTTGCAGCATCGGTAGTTTCACAAGTGGGACTTAATATATAAGCTCCCCAAAAAGACTGTTTTGCAAAGATTTTCCTAGCTAGCACGTTCCATATGACAAGGTTTCCTTCTACTAGTTTTTTAATTGAAAGAGAGGGCGCCCCAGCACAACGATGGCATGCAGGCTGTGCTACACATTCAAGTACCTATATACAGTTGAACTTTGTTAATAAGAAGTCCTTCGGACTTGGCAAATTACCTTGCTATAACAGGAACCTTGAATTATCAGGCATGAAAACAATGAAAAAACAAACGATTGGGACCTTAAATGTTCCTTGTTATAAGCAGAATCTTGTGTTAACAGTGCTTTTATTAACAAGGTTCGACTGCATTAATGGTAGTGTAGTTGAATTTGAAAAAACCTGAAACATTTGAGTTGCACGTTGCCAGAGCCACTTTCAGAGAAGGGCCTTAAACGAATTTCGCCAAATGAAAATCAATCAGAACCATCGACATTTTTAAACCACATAATGTCCACTTAAATCAAGATATTCCAATCAAAAAGCTAAGTGTGCTCTTTCCACGGCAAACATAAACTGTTACTAAAATATGGCCTGAAGACTCATGATGTGGAATTACATGGAACGAAGAGGCAAAGTGTACACATAAATATGACCATTTGAACTGCAACATAAACATGTACAATTTAGACCAGGACTGCTACATATTAACTAGACAAAGATATTAGACAGTAACCCTAAAGCTATTATTTTTTTCATGGGGTGGGTAAGGATGAGGGTTGGATGCTGTTCACTCGACTGACTTTTATACACGGAAGTAGACTTGTTGAGTACAGATCCAGCTTTCATGAACATTCCTGCTTCTTTACAGGGTTGACTTGACAACACTGGATTTTAGATTTCAAAGATAATCTTCACTTTCTGTTTTCACTTGTGCCTGTTTTTCACCTTTGCTCTCTCATGTGTTGGGGGCACCAAATTTCAAAAATTACCTCACTGCCAAAAGAATACTCGTTCCTACAATTTAGAAAATACTATTTCTTGGGATATTGTATCAAGTTTAGCTGACATCCATCTGAATTCTACATGTACCTTTTTCGTTCTGTTTTTAGATAATTCTTTTAATGCTTTAAAGTTTAGCCTGGTTCTCATAAAGCTTTGAGTTTAGTAGCGGGGTGTTACTGTCCTGTTTCCAAAATCTGCCTCAAACATGACTTCATAGGTCCTCTTCACTGTTTCCTCCTTGATCCTTTTGCCATCTTGATATATGACCGTGTGACTCTCCTCAGTGACCTTGGTGACCTTTCCACGGAGCACCTCTTCCAAGCGAGTGAGGGGAATGCATGGGCTCTCTGATGTAGATGTTACTGGGCTCTCTTCCCGCACTGTGTGGTTTGCTGCACTGTCTTGTGGTGAGACCCATAAATCTTCCGCCAAATGACATGTGCATGCTGCACATTGCCCTTGCAAATTCACAGAATTCTGAGAACCCTGGAGTCTATTTTGTTTCACATTGGGTGACTTGTGTTCTTTAGCAGTTATTTGTGGTGTGCTACACGCAAACTGACCTGTGTTATGGGTCATATTTCTCTGTGGTGAGTTCAGAGGATTTTGGATTGCATGATGTGCGACTATCGGAGATTTATGCCCTGCATTTCCAATGATATTTATATGTTTTGATTTCAGCACAGAATGACCCCTGGTATTGATGTCATGTTTTTGTGATGAGCTTGGTACATCCTTATTACTGCCATCTACTGCATTTTCTTGTGAATTCAACTCAATGAATTCTCTGTTGCTTGTCACTTGTACTGGAGAACAGAC
Organism: Acanthaster planci; assembly: GCF_001949145.1. The sequence goes on along the minus strand of NW_019091389.1, from coordinate 1,397,476 downwards.
GGGTGAATCTTCGATAATATGAAGTGCTGCATTTCCTTGGGATATTGGCTCTTTTTGGGCGATACTGAGAGACATATTTCCCTGTGGTGCATTCAACAACTTTTGGAATGCACTTTGGTTCCGTTTCCTTTGCTGGTGGACAAAGGAACGTTGGCATGAGCTTAGTGTTGCACTGCTAGGTGGATAATGTAAGGGACTGCAGCCCACACTCTGTCTTGAAGTACTCTGACTGTTCGGAGGATCTGTGACCTCACTGCATTTAAACCGTTTCTGTGGGCGATCTAAGGAAACCTTGGCCATGCTCTGTGTCACATGATCTTTTGAAGATTTCCTTCCTTTTAGTGTGGTGAAGTGCGACTTTGTGATAACACTGCCTGCCGTACTTCCTTCCAAGGGGTTGTGAGATTCTTCTTGGATCACAGTGTTAGCTGTGTGTTGTAAGGTGTTATCAACGGAGCCACTGGCTGTGAGTGCATTGTCAGTTCCTGTATGACGTGCTGCATCATGTGGTGCCGGATGTTGTTCTGGGAGGACAATCTTTACTAACTGTACCCTTGGTGATAGCACCCTGTTCGTAGGTGACATTTGCATGGGTTGAGATATGGGACTGTGACATGATTGAGACTCATTCATCTGCACTGAAAGCTGTTCTTCTAAATTTGAAGACCAACTTGCAACACTGACTGACTCTCCCCTCTCTTGCAGTGTCTCTTCTTGGCTGCCACCTGATGGGGCTTTAAACAATCCTTTTTTAGATTGCCTTGGAAATTTTGTTAACTTCACCACCTTCATTTGTTCATGTTTTACACGACTCTCTTTCTCCTCACAAGTTTCAACGGTGATCTTCTTCACTTCCCCGATATGTTTTTGATGCAACTTTTTGTAGTGCCTCTTGAAGTTGTCCTTTCGGTTAGTCCGAAATTCACAGTATCTGCACCAAAAAAATGCCTGAGGCCCATGACTGAGTCGGAGATGTCGATACAGACTCCCCTGTTGGAGAAATTCATGACTACATTTTGGGCACTTGAAGCAGCCAACTGTCTCTTTGTTGTGCTGTACATGTACCTGCCACTCCGCATCTACAGTATCAGCTGGGGTGTGCACAGGTTCAGATGAACAACTCATGTGGGTGCCTGCGACGGAATTGTCAGAGTCCAAGATCTTCAGGCTACTGGTACTGTTGGGGGCTTGCTGTAACTCTGAATGCCCCACAGGAAACAAAGAGTTCACAGATGATACATCTTCTTGTGAGATGGCAAGACTAGCATCTTGCAATACCTGCTCAGCTGCCAATGATACATCTCTGTTGGCAGGTTGCTCAGCCACTATCTTAGATGCACTTGGTGATGGACTGCTGCTTTTTCCAAACTGCTTGGTGCATGTCTCTGGCATTTCATTGTATGTGGAGCTGTTTTGTCTAGGAGATAGTGACTCATTCAATCTTTGGTCATACTCAGCAACAACTTCAATTCCCTGTTGCAAGTCCAGGTGTTCTCCCATCTCTTTCACTGTCATCGTCTCAGGTGTTATCAAATCTATGTCCTCCATCTGTAGTGGATGCGTTCTCCAATAGTGCTTTCTCAGGTCTTCTTTTCTCTCACTTCTAAAACTGCACCATCGACAACAGAAAAATGTGAATTGCCCATGCTCCCTTTGCAAATGGTGCAAAAGGCTGCTGGAATGGTGGTAAGTATTAACACATTCTGGGCACTGGTACCAACTGCCTGACCAATGCTCGCCTTCCAGGTCTGGATCCTGAGAGAGGGTGGCAGAGGAAGATGCTGGCTGTGGTGATGACCGCAACTCAAGGATCTCCTCTGCTTCAAGTTTGACAGGAACCAACTCCCCAGGTTTCTCTGTTCCACTTGAATTTTCTATGCTGTCTTCCGGCTGATAATGTTCAGCCACTGATTGTGTAGGAGCCTTTCCAGTGAAATCTTCACACGGCAACGCCCACCAACAACCTCTTTTTAAATTTCGGCGAACAGCATTCAATGTCTTCTTGCCTGTCTTCCTCTTCTGTTTGCATTTGGGCTTAGAGACAGCCAATTGCTTCTCTCCAGTTTCAAGCCACACCCTACTGTTCCTCTGTTCAAGTGTTTCCCAGGCTATTGTTTCAAGGTCTTTGATGTGATGGCCATGAACCTGTATGTAATGCCTTCTTAAATTGTCCCGCCTGTTGCAATGATACTCGCACCTTCGACACCAGCCGAATAACCTTGGGCCATGTTCAATTTTCAGGTGACGTTTGAGGCTCCCCTTGGCATGATACTCTTTCAAACAAAGTGAACATGGGTACACGTACGTTTTGTCTCGCTTGCGTCTCTGCAGATGTTTAGGGGTCTTCTTGTGACTCCTCTCCTTCAACCTGCACAGGGAAGCAGAGAGTACGGACATGTCATTAGCACAGCAGGTGGAGTCAAACACTTCATTTGGCTGCTCACTTGACACTGATTTCCAATTAAAGATGAGACTTCACGTTAATGCCTGAAATGTGATGTACACCCCTTCACACTCCTTCTCCACTCGCCAGCTGGGATTATCCTTGGTCGTGTGTCGAACTCCTCCACCATTCCTTGTTCGTTAGCATGTGAACCTTCTTAAAATGTAATAAAATTTCTGACTGTTCTGAGTGAAGTAACATGCAAAACACATGAAAGTCAGCCTGTTCTTGGAGAACATCCCTTGACGAAAATCCACAATGAATAAAACAGTACTCGATGTTTCACTAATCCAAATTTGAGCAAAAGTTTTGTGGGCCTCCTCAACTTGTACAGCAGTCAACTGACGAAATTTGGTTCAAGGTTTCGCTGAATCTGAGCCAGCCACCTGACCTTGGCATTGGCAAGCTCAAAAGTGACAGATTTGTTCGGAAAGGTTTAAGTCATGGGCAGGCAGCAACTAAAAAAAGGGTAGGTCCAACTTTTCCTTGGCTGGCATCTAAGTTGTTGACTTATTTACACTTTGTACATGTAACTACACATTTGAATAATACAGTATTGTGCGGCCTACTGAGTGTTTAAAGACACTCCAACACCCAAAAGGCTCGAGCTTGAGTCCCAGATAAGAAAACTTGTGAATTTACTTTCCTTAAAACTCTAAGATGAAGCACTGAACATGCAGTGCTTCCAACAGAGATTACATCTGCAATACACTGTACAATGTGCAGGGCAAAACCTCACATTCAAATTGACACCCTGCCAGAAAGTCAATGTCTAATTTCCACCATTGTATCAGAGCAATCTAGTTGACCACAGAAAAACCCTCGAAGTTCTGGTCAAGTCCATCACCAGCCAGTTGTCAGTAAATTCACCAACTGTAATGCTTTAGTACTGAAACTGGTTAATAAACACTACATCCGTCTATACCAGATAAAATGTTCCTGAGTAGCCTGATGACTTCCATTAACGTAATACTCATAGGGACATCATAAATGGTAGACAAAAATTCCTTGAGCAACACCACATACTGAAACAGCATGCGATTTATAGCTTAAACATGTTTGCAACAATGGCAAGGCAATGTACCAAAAGTGGGTCTACCAAGAACTAGATGAACCCAATGATTTGGGACTGCGATGATTTTGACAAGTTGACAAGGATTACAAGTGTAAAACGAGCCAAGGAAATCACAAACATAAGGCTACCAGACTAGAGGGCCATAGGTTATTGGTGAGTTACATGACAATACATGTATTTGGGGCAATTTAATACAGGTTCAATAAAACTCCAACACACGAGTCGTTTCTACTGGTCAGGACAGACTGGTCAGGACAAACTGGTCAGGACAGACTGGTCAAGACAGACATGCCTGACAGATGTAGAATCAGCACTCTGTGTGGAGTTAGAAAGTTTGCAATCAGTTACTGTGATATAGGGAGAACATGATGCATATTAAGTTTAGGGACAGCCAGTTTTAATCACAATTGGATTTTCAGGAATTTGTCCATCAACACGCACTGAATTCTGTATTTTTTTGCATTGATGTACAAGAACGACGGACACTGCTCACAAACTTCCATGCATCTGAATTACAAGTGTGTTGGAAGAAATAAACAATAAAGGAGGACATTGACTTTTCATAAAAATCAAGCTCAAGGAAACAATTTCTCATTTGGAGCCTTCCAAAATGCACAATTTGCTACAGTCCTTGCTCAGACGTAGCACAGTTCAGCTACTCAAAAAAGGGTCCGGATATGGATGGTATGGAAGTGATTTCACCAAGGGAAGGGAAGGGATGGAATGGGATGGGATTGGAAACAGCTGGTTCAAGTGAAAAACCAAAGCTGAATCAGCTGATGTTAACTCGGTAACATGCTGTTAGTAATGCTGACTTTTAACAATTATTGACTCATGTGATATTGGACTGATAATTTAACACATGTGAGACTCATGGTACCCAGGCAAAGAAGCGGGTGCTATGCATCCCGAGGGTGTTAAGCTATCATGTCCCACATCACAGCTGTCAATTATTGTTATACCTCTGTCTTGAATTCTTTGTAATATTTCCTCACCTGAAGGTCTCAAATTTAATTGAAATAACAAGTACCTTGGTTCGCTGCTGCAAGTTGTACGATGCAAATAGGGACTTGATGCATCACTGTATCAACAGGTGTCTTGCCCAAGAGCAATATCATTGCATCTCAAAACCCATTTTAGGAGAAAAATCTACGGGTGTCTTTAATATCAGCAGACATTATGTTGAGGAACTTAAAAAAAAGAACTTCAAATGAACTTCAACCGTTATTAAAAATACTCCAATTGCTGATTGTATTGTACGCCAGTCCAATACTCCCACAAGGGTGTCCTATTATTAGTAGTATGGTGAAAGTAGTAGAGAAACCAATATATAGTCTGGATAATATTCCTTGTATTATGGTGGGAACTTTGGAATGGGGACTAGTCTATGATATCAGGATGTGATTTCCAATGGTGTGGCATGTGACATGCATTTTTGTCACCCAGTCATCCGCCAATCAGGAAACACTTATTCAAGACAGAGGTGAAGAGTACCGAAGCATGAGGTCAATTTAACCAGAAAGTGAAGTGTAAACGAATGGAATACACACATGTATTGGTTCACATGCTGGTTCTAGCACTGATATCTTTTACATACAATACTTGTGCACATGACAAATTCACTTTGGTACTCGATAACAATCGTAGTGCTCACCCTCTCAGAGCAATATAACAAAGGATATCGACTCACATGTTGACTTTCCTCTTGGGTGCTTCGTTAGCTGTACTTGCAGTCTCCTTGGCTGCTGCCTGTGTCTTTTCTTTCTCTCTTTTGTTGGCTTCATAACGTGACTGTTTCTCAGCCCGATCTCTAGCAATCTGCTCTCGGACACGCTCCTTGGCGAGCCGGCTCTCTTCCTTCTCTTTACGTATTTCCTCAGCAGCTCGTCTGGCCTGTTGATCAGCCTTTTCTGTCATGGATTTCTGGACAGCTTGACCCACCTTCCTTCGCTCTATTTCTTTCCTTTTAATCTCCTGCAAAGTCAGAGTCACGTGCCAATGTAAATATCTGAAGTGACAATGCAATAGAGTACAAGAAAGCACCTTTGGAGTCTACATCAGTCAGTTGATTCTATCAAGTGGACTGTGGGACTGACGTAATGAGTGGTGCATACCGTACACAGCTTCACCATCCACCCCGTGCTAGTTCACAAGAAGGCACAATTTTTCCAATAACAGACTCTCCTTGAGTTAAAACTTTACTTCACTGGTTCACAACGGCTACGAAATGCATACATTGTGGTTACTTCACTACAAACAAAATGGACATTACCCCTAAAACACGGCTCTTTTCACAAGATGACAGAATGCTCTTACGTAAGTCAGATACAGTACAAATGAAGGCAGGTGGCTTTGTCAGGGTATGTCCTTTCTGGTCTGCATACACTTTAATCACTTAACAGAATGTGCTTTTCCAAGGAAATTGAGTTCGTCCAATGGAAGATGCTTGGTGGTGGCAGACAGAGCAGTCCATTTTGCAAGTTCTGGGCACGTGCACGCAATTCTAAGCATTGCAGGGTTGTTCTGCGCAGTAAGTATATGCACAACTGTGAAAAATGGCCAGTTTGTCAGCTGCCACCAAGTGTCTCAAAATGTTCCACTGAACAATGCCACTGTTGGATCCTAGGATGGTAGACAGCCTTAAAGGCTTTTGACTTAAGGATAGTTGACTTATTTCACTTCATTAAATCTGTATTTTTGTGTGTCAAGCAGGCAGTCTCATCAGAATAGTGTGGGTGATTACAATTAACATTGCTTTAACTTTTACAAACTATTTAAAACATAAAAATGCATTGAAGTTCCATGTTTACATTTCTGACATTTAAGATCACAGATGTTCATTGTAAACAAGTGAAAAAAATGGTGTACAGAAAAATTAGCCGTTGCTATATGCAGAAGCATTTGAACATAAGGAATGGTGCTTTGGGATTAACTGAAATTGGGCAGCACAAATATTGAGGGAAAATCCTCCCCTCTCAAGACATGATGAGACTTCTCTTAGATATGTACCTCTTCCTTCTGAGCCTCCTTGCGTTGGTGGATCTCTTCCATCTTCTGTCTCAGCCTAGCTGCCTTCTCCAACTTACTCAGTTCCTTCTGCTGGCTCTGGCTAGTAGCTGTACTTGCAGGTGGGATTTGGGTAGAGGATGCAGCTTGAGCCAGGGTAGTTGAGGCCTGAGCCCCAGGAGATGGTTGTGGACTTGCGGTGGTCACTGGTGCCATTGCCGGTGGTCTGGAGGTGCTACCTGAGGCCTGAGCTGCAGCCTGGACTTTAGGAGTTGAAGCAGGGCCTTGCCTGGACATCTGCAATCAATTTGTAGGGCATGTACATGTACAGTAGTTGTCTTTGTTCATAACGGTTTCTTTGTTTCTGAGTCAACATCTTTCTAAGAAATGTACCAATTCAAAGCTGTGTTAAATTCCAATATTATACCAGAGAGTATACTGTACATGTATGCAAATTTAAAATCTTCTTAAGATGCGCCTTTCTCTGCGTACTTATCAAGAGAATGTTCATAGGAAGCAGTGATCAGATGTTTTTTTATCAATTGTTTATTTTTTTAGGATGTTCTTTGGCGGGTAGTAATGAAGGCACAGAGGAAGCCTTTTAGAAACTGAATACATTAATCTGCTGCTGGTAAACCAGAAAAAAAATGTCTGTATGCTTCCGATCATACCTCCACTTGATACCAGCCCGAGCCTCGTGAAAGAGAGCACTAGTGCACCATTGGATTGTTTAACTGAACTCTAACATGTGGTGCCAAGGATGGAAAATGACTTCAAATCTTACCGTGATATAAGTTACGACAAAGAATTTCCCAAGTAAATTCTTATCAATATGTAAGTTCAGGAACATTGTCAAGGGGGGTGGCAGAGGGGCCAGGCCCCTTCCCTTCAGCAAGCAGCTGCCCTCCCCACGCCCATCAGCAAAAACCATCCCATCTTGTATTGTGCCCCTATCATCCTCCCCCCCCCCCCGGCCAAAGCTGCAACTGGCTTACCTCTAAAACTTTCTGAATTCTTTGTTTGAAGTCAGCTGGGCTGATGTGGCCAGCAGTGCCTTCAAGGGGTATGCCAGTCTCCCCAGAGATGAAAGATACACAGGGAACATATATCACTGGATCTATGGTCAGGGTCACTGGTTAAGGAATCAATTTGTCTAGGTCCTCTATCATTGGCCCCTAGTTTTATGACGTGGAATCAAAGTTACGCCATGTAAAACATTTACAGGTCAAAATTGTTCCACAACACGATCTGGGGCACACTTTGATTTGACACTATGATAATTTGCAGCAAAGTTGGGAGAGCTGTGCAAAGCATTAAATTGCATTCAAGACTTTGGATTAGATTCAGATTGAGCCAAGGCTGTCAGACTGGGATCAGCTTTTTACCTGGAGCTGTTGGATTCACTTGACCTTCAATCTACTCTGATGAACATGTTTACACCACAGTCTGTATGATGGCTACTTAAGTGGGATATCTAAGCTACATGTACCATAAAACAGAATGAATTCTACCTGCTACACTGGAAACAGTTCTTCATAAAATTGAGTTGTAAAAATTTACTGAGAGGCATTCTTATTGGGTGTAAAGCCTATTTCCACATGGTCAGAATGATTGCTGATAACATGCAGAATATTGTCAAAAGAGTGTCATAGAAGATATTTGATAGTGTGTGATATCATTTGACCAAAAACCTGGTAACAAAATTTTAAACTCCAAATGTTTGGGCAAATGGAAAGGATTTTGTCTTCAAAATAAATCCAGAAAACACAAATACAAAGAAAGATGAACTTTTGTGGCTGGACTTGAACAAATCTTCGGTGAATGTTTTTTCTACTTTTGACCATCTGTTTGTGCGACGCTCAGTTCAGACATGAACCATGCATTGTGGGTTCACTGCTTAAGACTGGCACACCGCCAATCCATTATAGTTTTTGAAACTTAGCAGTGGGAACCAGAGTAAGAGTACAGCTCATGCGCAAGTGTTACATGTGATTCCAATGCACCCTCCCATCCATTAAACTCAGTGTAAAATGATAAATTCCTCTTTGTGACTTGACTTGTGAGGAGAACCAGAACTTACAGATGTAAGTGCAAGGAACAATGGCGATTTCCCAAAATGTACAGACTTTTGTGTTATTTATTCTTGAACTAGATTTTTTTATGACCAAGGCAAGAGTCTTGCATGCAATGTGTGAAGTCGTTTCAATTTTTGTTCTGCTAAATCTATCTGCTAATGTGTGCATTCAGCTGGAGAGCAGACCGTGGACACCTTCCAGCAAGGCACGTTTATGTGAATGAACTGCAGGAATGGACCAGAGTCTGGTTGTCAGTACTGCCAAACCGTATCCTCTCTACATCTTGGCGCTTTTCAAACCTGCAGGTCAACCGCTTGACAGCAGTGACCATAATGGCAACATGGACATGTACGGCAGATTTCAATGCACATAAAGGGCATGCCTGCCAACCTGGCCGAGAAATCAGGTTTGATCTTGGACGGCACTGGGCAAAGTGCATTGAGGCATTGCAGCAATGGCCACTCTTGGCCGCTGTTAGGATCAAAGCCCAACACTGTCATTGCAAAGGATACAGTACTGAGAGAACTGCTTACATTCATCACTGCAACAAAGAAAACATTTGATACAACTCATTCAATAATACAAGCAGATTTTTAAGTTATGAAATAACAAACAAGTATACATTCAATCACTCGTGAAATAATTTTGGGGTTATATTTACAAATATATGCATACGTACATATACATGTGTGTTGTGATCATTACTGCAAGGCGAAATGTACAAAGACGAAAAAATACCTGGGTACATGAAGCAGTCTGCCTCAACAGTTTGTACAATAGCTTAAAACCAGCTTGGGGTCTGGTTACCAATAAGGACTCAAGCCAAAGGCACTAACTGTTACCTATGAACAGATCCCCAGCATGTTTCAGAACGGGTAAAATTCTATACCTATAGCAACATGTACAAGTACTCAGCACAGAAGACGTCTGCTTAGCAAAAGCAGGTTACCAGGCAAAGTGTCATTCCAGGTTTACTGATTTTGACTGGTTCCATCGCATTTTTCCATTTCGTACATAAGTACATGTATATAAAGCTAGGCCCAGCTGGGCTTTAATTAAAGAGAGTGCCGTTTGCATGCATTCGGATTAGTTTCAAGCAATATTTGCATATGTGTACCTGTCTGCATCAAACTTCACGGCCACCATGCCAGAGTCTTTACACAGATTGGATATTTCTTCATCCTCCCAGGTACTATCCATCATCTTTGTGACATCATCATCTCCTGCAATTCAATGTGACAGCCAAGATTTTAAGGTACAGTCCATCATTTACAGTTACCCAAATAGTGACTGACAAAATTACGGTCGAAAAGTAAACTTGGTTTAAAGATAGTTATGGGACTAAACTCTCTGTGACGCTTTGTGTCTGGAGGATCGAAAGTACTCCCCGTCCCCGATCATTTTCCAGTGAAGTTCCTTATCATTTCTACTGTGTACCAGCCTACCCTTTTATACACCTGTTTGCACCTACAGTTATTCAGCTTTAACCGACAGAGCTATTACCTAATAATTTTCATGACTCTGGTATGACTTTGTGCCCCCTTGGTTCTACGAGTGCCCTCTTCTGTTAATGGAATAAAGAGCGCATGCATGCGCTACATGTATATGCGCCATGAATACACCAACTAACCAACTCCCTGTGAATGATTCTGTCTGGCAAGCTGTCATTTTCAGGAAAACAATGTAAGAGGGCATTTTCCAATAATGCTTTTTCAGATGCCCTTTGGAAATTTACTGTTAGAAGCACAAGTATTGACGACACTAAGAAAGGCCTGGGCGATGAACTATGGGCCTTGAGCAGAAGCACCCCTCATTGGTTGAAAAGAACTTCGTTGAAGGGGAGCATTCATTTTGTATTTCAAGGTCATCAGATCTTCTGTCATTCAAACTTTCTGCAGATGATTCCAATATGTTTTACAGTCCTAAAGATTTTTATTAATATTGTGGACTGTGAGCATGTGTTTGTTTCTGACTGGATTAAAATCCAACTAACTGTCTCTGAACATAAACTTACTGCATGTTATGTAGTAATAAGCATAGTATTTTTACCCAGAGACATTCTCATCGATTTTAAGAGTGAATAATAATGGAGTGACAAGTCATGTGACATTAAAGGTGCACTCTTTAAGCCCTATATCTCCTGAAGTACATGTCTTATAGGGTTGACACTTTGCAGATACCGGAAGCTGAAAAGGGAAGGGTTTAACTTATAGACAAAAACGTGACATTAAAGGTGCACTCTATCTACCGGAGTCTAAATTGAAACTTTGCAGACAGCTAGAAAGGGAAGTGTTACGGATGAAAATATTGTGACATTTAACGCCCATTCTTTAAAGCTCTATTCTCTTTTTCATAAAAATCATTCAAAATGCAGACAAGCCTTATGCTCTGTTCTCAAACAGGCTTTAACTTCTTGTTTTAGTTTCTGCTTCTCCTTCTTGGTCTTCCAGCACTTTTTCTCATCACCTCTTTGGGCATTAAAGAAAGTCACATGACTTTGAAACTCTACATACTTAGGTAACTTATGGCAAAGGTCTTTCGCAAAACATGACGTTATTATGACACCATCACCTGATTTATTATGGAATTTTAATTATTTCATATTTCCCCAAATGTTTTGTACACGTTTTTCACCAGCCACACACCGTGAATGAAACTTCCAACCCTTTTGCTTGTCACCTCTTTGGGCATTAAACAAAGTCATATGACTTTGAAACTTTACACACTTATGTTACTTAAAGCAAGGGTCTTTTGCGAAACATGATGTCATAATGGCATCATCACCTGATTTATTGTGGAATTTAAAATATTTACTATTTTTCGATACTCTTAAGTTTTTCAACTTCAAGACAAAGGCCTTTTTTCTATCTGACTCAATACATATCAGGTCCACACTCAGTCCTCAGGGTAGACAGGTCCAAGAAAAAAATTGTTATCATGATATCACCACGTGTCACGTGACATGGCATTTAAAGAGAGGAACTTAAACATCACATGACTTTCATCCATAACAAGAATTACACACTTTACTAATGTTTAATTCTGTGTGGTTGGGGAAGGTTAGGGTTAAAGCCCTATTCTTTTTTCCCTGAAAAGCATTCAAAATGCGGAGAAGCTTTATGCTCTGTTCTCAAACGGTCCCAAACTTCTTGTTTTACTTTCAATTGTTACTAATTTACATTTGTTGATACATAATTCTGATATATGGATTATGTTTGTAAATTTCAGTTAGTGTGTTATTGGTGCCCTGTACTAAACAAGCATTGCTTTTTATGAGACCCTTCCACTTCCTATTGTTACTGTCCATTGTAACGTTACATGTTACAAGTACTTGTTTATTTTTGTGTTTGCGCAGTGGAAATGTTAACATGGTTAAGCGCAATCTTGAAACTTGCCTAAATTTATTGTATTCCATCCCGAGTTGATCTGCCTTTGAATAAAATCCATACTATAGGATAATCAACTTATGGGGTAGTAGGCCTACAATACTGGTCAATAAAACTACGCACAAGTCAAGATCAGAAACAAAGTGAAATTGAATTAAATCCTCGTCAACAAATCAAAGTTTGCCTGACATGCCTGACAATGCACTGAGGGACTGCGCAACCAGATGATGGGTGTACTGAGGCTTGTCTATAGGCCTAGTAATAGATCAGTACATGTATCACTCACCCATGGGGCTTAAACCGCCTAAAATGTTACATCCTGACTCCACTTTTCTCATCATATATCATCTCAATAAAAGTCAGTCATTACAGAAATGTTTGATAGACACATATTCCGGACTCAGAAACATTTACTAATGCTGTTGGGGAAAATTCTCTTCATTCCCCATAGACTTTATACCCAACTGCTGAAGTGGAGTCAGGATGCAACATTTTCTCCCTTAAACCCTATTATAGTAACAAGACATTCATATTACACTGTATACTCGACCATATTCATATCATAGAGTTTATTAGCTCCGTGATCACATCATAGAGGAATAAAAAATACACCCTCCATGATAGACACAATCAAATCATCGTTTTAGCCCTACCGGTACTTGAGTACTTCCATTCCTGCAATGTCCTGGTTAGACCTACCTCGAACATAAACAACAAACAAAACATTGCGCTGTTTTGCTGTTGTGATAGCAGCGGTAATGGAGCCTTCAAACCAAAGCATTGTGGTGATATTTAACAACAAATGGGGAAACGAAAATCGGTACTTTTTTATGGATCTAACCGTGTACTCTGTGTGCGATGTACAGCGCGCTGTACATGTACGTCCCGAGTTCACAATCAACACAATAGCAGTTATTTCTACTACGGCCGCATATGATAAGGCGCCACGTAAATACCACGGTACTACGGAGGCCGATCATGGCATGTCAGCAGTACCCAGCTCGGTTTTCCCACTGGCTCTAGTGCAAGTACTGCAGGATTACTAATATGGGACGCCAAATGTACCAAAATATGATGTTACTCTGTGAAAGTAGTTTGATCATGTCCTTAATCTATTATGTGATGTTGTCAAACCATTGTGTGAAGTTCTCAGTCCATTATGTGAAGTTC